>WYDF02302092.1:0-15520 GCA_009867245.2 Adranes taylori
CTTATTATATAAAATATGTATTTCAAGCTTTTAAAAAATTAAGAAGTTTAAACTAAATAATATATAAAAAATAAATTACAAAATAAATGTGTTCAGTAAAAGGTGCAACGCTACTGATCTTTCTATATGAGAGAAACCAGAGAGCCTATTTTATGACATCTAGTAAGAGAGATCTTTTTTTTATGGATTTTGTCAAATTTCCATCTAAATGACAATTCTGTTCAAGCTAAGTCACAAGATGAAAATTTTGATAAGCTATATAAACTTCGACCCATGCTAGATAAATTGTCAGCAACATTTATTAGATCATACAGAGCAGCCAAAAACCAAGCCATTGACGAGTCTATAATTAGGTTCAAGGGACGGAGTTCTTTACGTCAGTATATGCCATGAAGCTAATTAAAAGAGGCTATAAAGTTTGGGTTCGAGCTGATGAAAGTGGATTTGTTAGGCAATTCCAAATTTATACTGGAAAAATTGGAGATATAACAGAGAAAAGTTTGGGAACCAGAGTTGTACAATATTTGACACAATTTGGTCGGCAAAGGTCATCATGTATATTTTGATAACTATTTCAACTCCATGGAGTTACAAAAATATCTCCAATCTAGTTTTATCTACGCTTGTGGTACTACGAGAAAAGGACGAAAAGGCTTACCAAACGATATGATTCTAGATAACCAGATGGAGAGAGGTCAGTCAGATTGGAGGGTCAGCAAGATGGCATTGTTTTTATGAAATGGAAAGATCGTAAACCAGTGCTATTTATCAGTAACCATTATGATCCAACACTTGTGGAAACTGCTAGTCGAAAAAAATGGATGGATCTGTGTAGCAAATTATATGTCCCACATTAGTAAAAGAATATAATGCCAGTATGGGGTTTGTTGATAAAATGGATATGCTAAAATCAATTTACGAAATTAATCGTCAAAAGTCAAAAAAATGGTGGCACCGAAATTTTTTGGTACTTTGTAGACATATCATTAGTTAACTCATTTATCCTTTTTAAAATTAGATCAGAAAGCCAAACATTGAATCTAAAAATGTTCAGACTATCGGTAATAAATGGTCTTATCGGAGCCACTCCGAGCGTTACAAAAAGGCGAAGACAAAACACTATCGCATCTCCAATTAGCCAGTTCAAGTCCACAGTTCCTTTCGAAGTTCGTTTTGACAAATGTGCCCATATGCCCGTACATGGCAAGCCTTGCAGGTGTGCACAGTGCAGTACCCGAAAAGAACCACACAAGTCATCTTGGAGTTGCTCAACTTGTAAAGTGGGATTATGCGTAAATGACAAAAAAATTGTTTTCAATTATTTCATACAAAATAAATTTTCTTACTAATGTTGTAGTTTAACTCTATTTGACTGGTGTACCAATACATAGCACACGTCCTGAAACCTGAAATCGTAGTGGATTTTCCCTTTCATGCAATTATAATTTCTTTTTGATATCTTATGGACATAATTTCATGCATAAAAATGATAAAAGAGCGGTTTAATTAATTTCAGTTTCAAAGGATTACAAAAGTCGGGCACAGGATAGATGCATTTGTGGCATTGGTAGAGCCGTTTTCAACCAACGTTCTACACCATGAAGCCACCGCGACTTATTTAAACAATATGAAATCAGTTTGTTTGAATATAACTTTGTGAAGCTATAGTACTTTATTAGATGTTATGTAAATTATAAATGGCATTTCTAACAATCAACGGTGAGATAATTCAATCAGGTGGCTACTCATCCAAACAATTAGGAATTAGTAATTAGGGGTTTAGACAATTAAAGCTACCCTAACCGCCTCTGAATCATCCCTAGTATAAGCACTTCGTGCCGTAACTCCGTCATTGTTAATAGATAATTGTATAGTATTATTTATAGAAAATAACTTGTTGATAAAATTAAGTATGTTAATTAATATGAAACAGCATTCAATGTTTAGGGATTTCAAAATTACTTAAAAAAGTCGGCATAGGGTAGATGCATTTCTGGCATTGGTTGAGCCGTTTTCAATACATCCTACAAGCATTCATTATCATTACATTGGTCTGCTAAACCAACGTTCTACATCCAGCCACCGCGACTTAATTAAACAATCTAAAATCCGTTTGTTTGAATATAACTTTGTATAGTTGGATGCCTATAGTACTTTACTAGATCTTATTTAAATTATAAATGCAGTTTCTAATTCCGACTTGCTTATTACTAATTCCTAATTGTTTGGTTGAGTAGCCACCTAATTGAATTATCTCATCGTTGATTGTTAGAAACTGCATTTATAATTTAAATAAGATCTAATAAAGTATTATAGGCATACATCTGTTCAAAGTTATATTCAAACAAACGGATTTCAGATTGTTAAAATAAGTCGCGGTGGCTGCATGGTGTAGAACGTTGGTTTAGCAGACCAATGGAGTGATACAGTATGCTTGTAGGGGGTATTAAAAACGGCTGCACCAATGCCAGAAATGCATCTACCCTGTGCCCGACTTTTTAACCAATTTTGAAATCCCTAAACCTCGAATGCAGTTTCATAATAATTAACACACCTAATTTTGACAATTATTTGACTAAAAAAATAAAAATTACTAAAAAACTTCTTATAGAAAATAAAGAATTTATATTACTATATATGTATTAAAAGTAATAAATTTTAATTAAAAGTAATAAAAAACAAATTAATTTTGGACTGTAAATTTCTTTCAATTTATGTCATTTCAAAAATATCTCAATTAATTATGAAGTCGATTGTTTTATAGTATGAAGATTAACAACAACCGTAAGAAATTGAATTTCTTTGTGAAATAATTTAAATTGAAAGAAACTTGCTGTCCAAAATTCATTGTATTTTAATTTAATTAAAACAATGTGTTCCAAAACTCCATTTATTGATTGAACACTTTAAGAGCCTCCACCCATGAGGTACAGTAAAGACCTACTTGACCATTGTTTCAGAGAGTCAATTACCCCTTCTTAATTTCAATATTATTAAAAACATTTTTAAATAGCCCAAACTATTCAGATGTTAAAATTTATATTAGTTAAACTTTTTCATTTTGTACTTCGTAGCTGCCATATTGAGAGCGTGTGAATAGATTTTGAAATTCGTAAAGGCGGAAATAAGTAATAAAATTTACAGTCCCTCTTTGGTTCAGTGTTTGAAATCGTTTAAACTTTTTAGGAATGAATTAGGTTAAACCATTGCATTGCTCTATTGTCATTAGAAAAGTATAAATTAAAATTTCTGAAGAAACTAATGAAATATTATCAATATTGTCAAAAATACATTCAAATTTCCAACAATTCGTAACCCGTTTGACAAGGTCAACCGCAAAGAAAATGATTCCCTAACAACATATATGATTTGAAAAGATGCATCCAGACGGTGATCGAAAGATATCGTCAGTAAGGATTTTATTTTACTTTCTTGTGCATATATGAAAAATAATTGACATGAAATGATATATTGAAATGTAAATGTTTTTGTAATAATAATAAAGATCTATGAAAAGATTTTAGAAAAATATTTCATATTATTAGAATGAATGAAGCCTCCTAATCAGTTTCCAAAGTTTTGACAGGTCATAACCGACATGTCTGTTAATAAAATCATCATCATGCTCCCATTCACTAACAAATATAGAAATTTGCTCCAAATGTTTAGCTTTGTAATTTTTATTACAAACTTGAAGGGCTTTAAAATTCATCTACGAACTAAAATCATGGTTATTGTTCAATATGTGCTTTGAAAATTGTCTGATAAAATTGAAGTACTCTGAAGTTCTGACTTTCTTCGTGCTCTGAATTTCTTAATGTTAATCCCACATAAAATGAATTACAAGTACCTATTACAATTTAGCTGATATTACGGAAGTAATCCGCGAAGGGCGAAACCACTATATATGTATTTGTTTGTGTTATGTTATCGATTTCTCATGTCAAGCTGCACCACCCTACGAAATAATGCATCTTGATATGTATGAATGTGTGTGCTTTCGCGAAAGAGAATTCAGAATTTCCGCGAATAACCTATCTCGTGTCTCGTATGAGCGCTTTCCACTTCATTGGGGTTAAACATATAATTTTTTGCTCCTACAATAATTTATATATTATCTCCGGGAATGAATTAACTTTGATTAATCAATTTATATTACACTATAGGGATATGTTATCCAATAACACTATACTTGTTAGAAGTTCAACGATTGTTTTATGTAGTATATAATCAAGCTTCTAACTTTCAGTACATGAAGTGGTAGATCAGGCTACGTATATTTTATTACGCAGTATTATTGCAAATTCGAGTAGACACATTAGGCGATATTGTTGTTTCTCTTCATTTTCTGTTACATTCAGATTTTAAAGTACAGATAAATACCGCCAACACTGTTTAGCATATTTACCATACAAAACATGAAAGTGTTTACTATAATTATAATCATTCTACTATGACATTAAACAGCATAACTATATACTTTAAGATGTTATCTGTTAAATTGCCTAATTGTTACGAGCCGTTACAAAAATTGACTTATTACCAATCAGATACGCAGCATCTGCAAATCAAGTTAGTGCAGTTATTGGTTTTATTAGATGAACACGCGTTTTTAAGATCAGATTTTGATTTCGAGGTAAATGCATAGGCATTTAAAATTGTTGATCTAGTTTTCATAATATACGGTTATTAGATAAATTTTATATTGTATTTGATATTCTACTATTTCTACGATGAAAAGTAAACTCGTCTGAAACTAATGTACGTATGTGCAACCCGTATAACTCAGGTCCTGATGAACAGTTTTCAATAAAATTTGATTCTTCTGATTGAGGTGAAATGGCGAAGTGCCCAATTTTTAATTTTATCGACAAATCAAAGCACAATATAAGATAAGCGCAAGAAAAGTGGGATAATGAGTACAATAATGGAAGTAATATGTTGAAGGGTGATATGAATGGAGAAAGAATGAATGAAAATTAGTGCGAAGGGGCCGAGAAAAAAAAATAATAAGAGAAAATGCGGATAAATGTATTTCACAAGAAGAGGTGACCTTCTTTCTTTTCATTCTGCTTGGTTAAAAAAAGGAAGGGGCTTTTGAAAAGTGGGTGTTTTTAAATTGGTAAAAAAATTGGAAAGGATAGCTTCCTTCTTCTCTCGTACAGTCAATAGAAAAGAGAAGAAAGGAAAAGATGGAAGAAGAATAAAAAAAGGAAAAGTAGAAAGGACGAACAAAAGAAAAAGGAAGGAAAAGAATATTGTTTATAATTCAGTTGTGTTTTCGAATGTGTATTTTTTTCGTATGCCAATAAAGGTTATTATTATAAGATAAGCGGCTGAAATTTTGTAGACATATGCTTGGAGCTTGTAACAAGTACGTTTATCCGATTTAAATATTTTTAATAAAATGTGATGTAGCTACGTTGCACGACGTAGCCCCAGCTACATTCCAGTTTAGAACAAATGCGTTCACGAAGCACTATTTAAAATGATTTTGCTGGAAATCATAATTTTATAATGGCAACACTGATCCGCATACCTGTCACTTGTCATGTCAAATATTTGACAGGTCTGCAACGAGTAGTAGTGCTTATTTGTTTTCAACGGTGAAATACAAACATTTGTGTTTAAAGTTGTAAGGTTTTCCAGGGCAAATGTGAAAAAAGCGGTGGGTACTTATTTCCCGAATGCCTTGGTTATATATTTACCATAAGGGTTTAATAAAAAATTATCACAAAGAAGTGTATTTCGACAAATTAAGCAAATCAGTTATTGTGTCAGACATCCAAATAGAGCAGGTTTGAACAAAATGGCGAAATTATAGAAACAAAAGAGTGGTGGATAAGGAAACGTGGGAGCATTGGGTGAAAGGGTCTAGGGGAATAGAATGGAATGAGGAGCATAGTGTAATGGCCGAGAATTGGAGGGTGTGTATGGGGCATGAAGGGAAGAATAAAAAGGTAATGAAAACAAAATTGCAAGGGTAGGATGGAAGACAGGGGAAGATGGAGATAAGAGGGTAAGCTAAGGGGAGGCACTTGGAAAAAGTGTGATAGCAGTATGTAGTGTAGGTTCTTATGTATAAAATTGTTGTGGGGGATATTATTTTGTTTTATAGTTTGCTCTTCTTTTATATGTGGTGTAGATAATGAAACGTGCGAGCATTGGCTAAAACGGTTGTCGGGGTATTGAATGGAATAAGGAATAAAGATAAATGGCGGAGAATTGGAGATTGTGTATGGGGCCTGAAGTGAAGAATAGAGAGTTAATGAAATAAATTTTAGAAGAGATTAGGAAGAGGAAAACGCAATTGTAAAGGTAGGATGGAAGAGAGGGGGAGTAGTGAGAGCCGGGAGCAAAGTAAGGGAAACAATTTGGATGGAGTGGGATTGTCAGAATTTGGTTTAGGTTTTATTCGGTAAAACAATCGTAGTGGTGATTTTACAATGGTTTTTTTGTTTTGTTTTTTGGTTTTTTTGTATTTATTTCTTTTGTCTGGTGAAAGGGAAAAAGGAAATATTATTTTGTTTGATTTTTTATTTTTTGGTTATATATTGTCAGATGAAATTACGGCAGGCTGCTAATGTTTACAATGTAAAGCCCAATACTTCATATTACAGAATTAAAAAGTATAAAAGAGATATATTACCTAAGAGTGCCAATTTCACGACAAAATGCACTGTTGCGTAAGTGTTCAACAAAAACGAAGAAAGACTGTTAAAAGATTTCCTTATCAGAAGTTCAAAAATGCATTACGGTCTCACAAACAAACAGGCAATATGCCACAGCCCTCGACAAATATTCAGGTAAATGGCCGGGGAATAAACATGCTGGAGTCAATTTCCCGAAAAGTTTTATGCAGCGACATAAAGTATATATGCTTAGAGGAGGGCCACTTGGCTGTATTGGTTATGCGGACATTCCCACACGTGCTTGGATGACTGGAACAATATTTTTAGAGGTTCTTAAGATTATGAACAAAATAGTGCGGTGTTCAAAAGTTGACTCAATATTGGTATTAATGGATAAACACGAAAACCATTGCACATTGGAGGCTATCAACTATTTTCGTGACAATGGAATAGTAGCGGTAACTATTCCTTCACACTGTACGCATCGCATGTATCCTCTGGATGTGGCAGTCAATAATATTTTTAAACAAAAACTAGCTGGGGCTCAGAATGATTGGCTTGTGAGTCGACTAGGGAAAATGATAACAATACAGGATTTGGCAAGTATCGTGACATTGGCATATAATGCGTCGTACACGGCCCATAACGTTGTTGTCAAATTTAAAAAACCAGAAATATTTCCATTTTCAAGAAATGCTTTTAGCGACTAGGATTTTGAATGTACGGAGGGAACTACTAGCTCTTTGTCATCATCTACCTCTGAAGCCGCTGAATCTGAAACAAGGTGATCCTCGGCGCTTTAAGTAATTAAAAAGATCTAAGTTTGCATTGACTTTTTCCTCGGTATCAGAAACTGATACAGAAATGAACTAGCAATCAGAGGAAGAGGTAACAGTGATGGATTTTGAAGAAGATGAAGATGCCGATGATTGCCAAATAGACCACAATGAAAAACAAGTTGACTGTGAACCCATAACAAAAGAAACTTTTGTTATAGCTGAACTTTTATCAGAAAATAAGTAAAAGAAAATTGGCTTCCGTACCCAGAGTTCTTGAAAAGCATGATAGTGGTTTTATTATCATGTTTCTGAAAAAGAAAGGTGGATTGTATAATTTTTTTCCTGAAAAGAAAATCAAGTCTTATGTCTGCATTTCTGATATTTTAGCTATATTGCCTCCACCAATTGAGCCTGCTGGTACATCATGCACTGCGTCCATGTTGAAATTGAAATTTAATGTCAATAAGTTTTATTTAGGGTAATTTTTGATTCTAAAACTGTTGCGATAATATATTCAGGCGGTACTATATTCAGTTTAGCTAAAACTTGTTCAAAAAAGATCTTACACGAGATAGGAAATTCTTATTTAGGTGATTTAATAAAAAAATATTAATAAACTTTTTCTCCATAAATATCTATTGATTCAAAATTGCCCCTGGTGTGTTCAAAACTGCTCCAAAGTTCGGACAGCTTTGAACATTGAAATGCCTCTACAAAAATGAGAATACTCATTTGTTCTTTCGTGTAGTGGTAACAGAGACATATTTAGTTAATTGACTGATGACCAAAGATCACTATTTAAAAAGAAAAACTTGGTCAACTTCAGAAGTTATGGCAGAAAGTATGAAATATATTCAAAGCTGCCCCCTTCTCCCATACGAAGTGTTTATAGTTTTCCAAACTTTGTTGTTTGTTTTTCAAAATAGGGAAGGTTGAATTATTTGAGGATAACTTATTTGCCACAATTGAGCAACTTTCTTTTTATCTTTCATTTACCATATACGTATGTAATACCTACAGGTATATGAAAGATATAGGATTCATATTCTGACAATTTTTTCTATTTTACCTTAATATGTCTCTTGTATTGAAATTACTGCAATCCGTTAATGCGCAATTCAAAAGAAAGGGGGGGGGGGTCCTAAGGAACAATTTTTAGACTATGAATCCGCAGAACGGTTTTTTCATTTTTTTATAACCCAATATGGCGGACAGGAACCATTTTTTTTTTGTTCAGAAATTTCGTATTCAAATTAGGGTGCTGGAATTTTGCACATGTATAGTACCTTGTATTAAGCGTCGAATAAAGAAAGTCCCATGTTCAAATAGTATAGTAAGCGGTGTTGCCACGTTTGAAATTTAAGAAACTTTTGGAAATATCCCAGGAATAGTAAAAGATAGGACATTCGAATAAACTTTATTGTATAGGATACAATTTTGTTTGAAACATTTTTTTCTAAAATTACAATTTAACATATATACAGGGTGTTTTTATTTTGCAAACTTTGCGGTCCATTTTCGCAGAAACTTAACGAAGGATTTTGATAAAATTTCTTGTATCGAAAGGCCCTTTAATATTTAAGGGATTAAGCAAGTTTAAAGAATCGCACATTTTAGCATCGGAGTAATTTGAGCTTGAAAGTAAAGTGTACTACCCTAAATATCTCAGTTCCTATGAAACCTGAAGAAATGAATGTCGGGGAGCGAATGTTAGTCTAAGGGACCTGAATTTTGCCAGTGTGAGCAACTGAATATACTTAACCGATATTGAGCAAATTTTTTTTTCAAAAACTTTTTAGCAACACCCTGTATATTTTTTACAATTTGGTAGCCTTGTAATTCGTATGCCAGGATGCTCTCTTAGAAATTAGCTGCAAAGAGAGTCAAGAGGGGTTGTAGGCCAAACTGGACAGCGCAGCTGTCCGCGACGTAGGCAAATACGGGGAAAATGTGAGTCAAGAGCGACGATAGGTCGCGGCAAGCCGACAGCGAAACTGGCCGCGCCGAGCTGTAAATATGGGGACCGGCGGATTCATGGGTAGGTGATTAACAGGTTAGACTAATGTTGTTTAGTTTACCCTAAACACTATTGTGCTAATTGAATTTAATAGACGACTTAAAATGTGACAGTCAATCTAAAAGGTACAACTATTGTTTTATGCAACAAAGATATAACAAAACGTACGGCTTCTAGTATATGAACGTACGGCTTCTAGTAGATGAAAGATGAGGTGCACGAATTTTTAAATTTTGGTATCAAAACATAACTGCCTAAATAGCTGACGCTACAGAACTGAAACGTTACAGAACGCTACGAGTCGTTGAGCCTATCTGCCTATCTGAACATGTCTTTTTATGTATTTTATTGTAGGAGGAATGATCAGGGAAATTAAAAACAGAAGTAGGTAACATTTAGTTGAATGTGCTGAAAATTCTTTAGATATGTGTTAAAGATATAGAGAATTCTTTAGGGTACCGATCTTTTCTTATTTTTGTTTTCTAAATTAATGTGGGGGCTATTTTGGCTAAGAGATTTAGTGATAGAGGGATTTAGATGCTACTGATTACTTTTGGATTTTGAGGATTTAAAAATAAGAATGTTTTGAGATATATGGATTGGAGCAAGTAATTTTGCGAAAATTTTGAGAGTTGGATAATTTTAAATTTCGGAAATAATGAGATTTTTTTTTGATTCGCGGATTTTGAAAAATTAGGTCTTACAAATATTTAAGATTTGAGAGCTTTGTGTAAACACACCGGGTGACGGACATATTGTTTTGTTTGTAATTCTTGGTTTGGAACTTAACATCGTGTTGTCAAATTAAGTCAAGGTCAAAAGAAATTTTAATGTACAAGTAGAAACGTTTGTCGGCAAAAACAACTCTATTTAATTTTGTTATTAGTGTTTACCAATTTATGTATATACTGAATTAGTCTTATTACCAATTAGGACATTACTTTTTATGAAATACAGTTTAACGATAGTAGTGTTGCTAAGAATTGTGAATATAGTGCACTGAAGAACATTAGTATTTTGAAATTGTGAAACATATTGACTTTGATCCATATTCAGAATCAAATAAGATTATATTGTTTTATAACACATGTTTACTTTATTTTTGGAATATTTATTATAATCAACAGTTATGAAGGATATCACATAAATGAATAATGCGGGAGGTACGGGGATTGATATCCGGCACTTCCACCAAGTTTGCTCTTAAACTTCTCTCCTTTGCATCCTTTCCCTCATATTCCCATCTACCTTTTCTGCTATCAGTTTATACTATTCATTATCTTTTCCATTATTCTCAATTCCTTTGCTTCCTCTCCCATGCATAAACTCTAATTTGCAGCCATTGAGCTTTCTTCTTACCATACCATACCAGTCTACATTTCTATGTTCCTAATCCATTCAATACTTATTACCTCTTTCTACACTCCCACATCTAAAACATCGTCACTCCCCAATTACCCTTTTTCATCACCCTTTACTCAATCGATACCATATATAACTTCGCAAATCTATTTTGTCCCAAATCTAAAAGATATATGTTAAACAACGTTGACTCTTAGGACACCCCTGTCTTACTCCTCTTCCCACACTATACCAATCTGATATGCTTTCTGTCACTTTTACCTTTACAACACTCCCATCTCTTTATAATCTGACATACATTTTTTTAATAACTACATATTCCATTTTTGCCCATAGTCTTTCCCTTAACACTTTATCTAATGGCGATTTTAGATCCATAAACAACAGATACAATTTATTTCCTTTCCTTATCCCCTGAATTATGACATAATTTAATGTGAATATTATCTGTCGTACTCATGCCTCTTCTAAATCTCGGCTGTGTTTTTGATCGTATGTTCTTTTCATCTCACTCTTTTTCTAGTCTCTTGCTCTATTATCCTTACACTTGGGTATTAAATACAAAGTTGCGCTAAACGCGATTTTGCCGTACAATCGTGGTAAATGGTGAAGACATTACTCACTAAAATACCAGCTTCTCGTTGACTTTTGATGAAATTAAGTAGAAACGAATTATTCATTTTATTGCTAACTCTCCAAGTACATTAAACTGAACGAGAAATTAAAAAAAAATTCCATTGGGAATTAACAAAATAGGTGCTTTGTAATTGGAGATTTGGGGTTTTCAGTTTTAACACAACCGAGATAGAAAAATTGTAACACGTGGATAGTCCTAGAAGAACCAGATCTAACAAAGAAAAGAGAAAAAAATTGGGAAAACATATCCTTATTGCTCTACATACAGGGTTTCTCCGGAAAGTAATGTTAATAACTAAAAAAAAAATATTGATTAGAACGGTACAAATCATTAAGTGGATTCAAATTACTATCCTCCTGCGTCGATACATCTTCGATACATCGCCGCGTCGATACATCGCCGCCAATGAGATTTCCAAACATCGAACATTTTTGTCACCTTCGCGGTAGTCCTTCTGCGGAATATTCTTTAAAGCCTTGGTGCAGGCCTTTTTGATGTTGTCGGCCGTCCCGAAATGTTCATCTTTTACCGGAGTTTTCAAGCGCGGAAACAAGTTTGGGGGAGGCACGTCAGTACTGTAGGGAGGCTGAACCGTTGGCCCACCGGCATTGGCCAGGTAGCTGGTCACATAAAAGAATGTATGCATAGGCGCATTACCATGGTGAAGTTTTCAATCCTTCAAGATGTCAGGCCGGACGCTTTGAACCCGGCGTTTGAGTGTCTTGAGAACTTTCAAGTAGAATTTTCTGGTCACTGATGTACCCTGCGGTACGTACTCGTGGTGGACAAGCACCATGATGTCGAAAAACACAATGAATTTGGTCTTGACTTTTGATTTGCTCATTCTGGCGTTCTTGGACGCTGACGTTGCCACTCAATACTTTGCCTCTATGCCATCGATGTCTATAGTTGATGTTGCCAGGTCTGTAGAAATTCAGACCTCGATTAATTTGGAACATTTTGAAATTTTCTTAAAATTTTATGATATCAGGCAGTAATTGCATAGACTGACGTTATTCCTTGCCGATTTATGATAAGAATATATTCCAGGCATGATCATAGTTATTAAAAACAATCTCTTCTTATTAAAATGATATCTTGAAATGAGATCTGCGAGAAAACGGTATAACTAATATAGTAAAGTGTTTTGAGAAAGTGTATTATAATTAAATATTTTAAAATTGTAATTTCTCATATCTTTCACAAAAAAGTTTAATTAGCTGATTAAAATGTTCCTCATGATTTCGACTGGTGTGATTCAGTTTGAATGCAAAGATAGATTTATTATAGGAAGCAAATCCTTGATTTATAAATAGATTAACATATTTAAATAATTTTATACCAATATTTATTTAATATTTAAATATTTCCTACAATCACAAATTGCATTTAATTTAATTTAACACAAAATACATTTAATAATTCGTGATCAATATTAACCGCACACTTTCGATTTCGAATGCGATCTTCATAATTTTATTGCTGGCTACTTTGTTTCTACACTGGATTAATATTAATATTTCATAGGTTTAATAGGGAGTTATTACACATTTAATACTAAATTTAGAAACCCATAATTTCGTGTAAATCATGGATTTCCAACAATTTTTTCCCAATTTTTTTATTTTTTCGTTAACGTCATATTCAATTCAACAAAAGCTACAATTAAATTTTTTTTTTCGTTAACGTCAATTGCAATTTATTTTCTTGTAATTGTAGATTCATTTGATGGAGATTTATCAAATAGAGGATGTTATTTTTGGATGTTTGTTACAGAATTTTTACTCTTATTAAAACAGGATCGTAGTTTTGTTTTATTGTTCTTTCGTAAGCACTATACCGCTTTTCTTATTTCTATGTTACACATATTGCTCACAGATGAACGTCAGGGATGGCAAGAAGTAAGTTAGTTGGTTATACAGCACATATATTGATATTTATAGGTAAAAACATGTAATACGCAACAACAATGGAATATAATAAGTCATGGAAGTCATTAATCTCTAGTGTTTAAGCAGTAATGGTGAATTATTCCCATATCATCTTGTGGCAACTTGTCATGTGACTTCATATTGTGCTAACTCGCTACGCGCCGCTGAAGTCTTTTAAGATATGCCAACTTGCCACGCAATCTTCGCCATTTTGCAAAATATACATTAATTTAAAAGAATCACTTTGGTTTGTAGTTTTATTTCAAATTTTATTTAAGAATGTACTTAAGGTAATATAAATAATCTCTTACTTAATTTGGTTGTTAACAAATTTATCTAGTATGTTTAATAAAGATCAAATTCATTCTTTACGTCCATGTATTTGGAGCTGGTGAGATTTAACTAATAGAAATTGAACAAGAGTATTCCAAAACTCAATTTCGTTTTCAAAACAAATGACATACATATTTCACATACATATTTATTTCGGTCAAATTAAATATAATATGTACATTCTTGCAGTAATTAATACTTGTCACTACAAAGATTTTTATTTTTAATTTCTTGTATTAGCTTTGAAAACAAACTACTACAAGAATACAAGATACTACAAGCAATTAAAAGCTAATACAAGGAATAAAAAGTAATTTCAAGAAACTACTAATATAAGAATACAAGCTAATACAAGAAATTAAAAATAAAAACCTTTGTAATGACAAGAATTAATTACTGCAACAACATATAATATCATTTGAACAAATTTTTGATCAAATTAATTATGAATTTTGTTGCAGTAATAATTTCTTGTATTAGCTTTGAAAAAAATGGATCTGTGGATTTTGGAATACTTTGGAATATTGTTTAATTACTGCAAAAACAAAACAAAGATAATTGATTAAACTAAATTGATCAAATTATATATTTGTTTTGTTGCAGTAATTAATTCTTGTCATTACGAAGGTTTTTATTTTTAATTTCATATAGTTTCTTGCTTTACTTTGTTTTCAAAGCTAATATAAGAAAATGATATTAAAAATCTTTGTAATGACCAAAATTTATTTCTGCAAGAACATACATATTTAGTTTGATCAAAAGGTTGTTCAAATGAAATACTTGTTGCAGTTATTAATTCCATTCATTACAAAGGTTTTTAATTTTAATTTCTTATAATAGCTTTAAAAACAAAGCAATACAAGAAACTACAAGATATTAAAAACTAATACAAGGAATTTGAAACAATTACAAGAAAATACTAATATAAGAAAACAAGCTAATACAAAACCTTAAAAATACAAACCTTTGTAATGACCAAAATTTATTACTGCAAGAACATACATATTTAATTTCAATCAAAGTGTGTTCAAATGAAATATGTACCTTGTAGCAGTAATTAATTCTGTTCAATCCAAACGTTTTTAATTTTAATTTCTTGTATTAGCTTTGAAAACAAGATAATACAAGAAATAAAAACTAATACAAGAAATTTGAAAAAATTATGTTAAATTACAAATACAAGAATACAAGCTAATACAAGAAATTTAAAATACAAATCTTTGTAATGACAACAATTAATTACTGGAACAACATACATATTTCGTTTGAATAAATTTTCGATCAAATTATGTATGTATGTTGTTGCAATAATAATTTCTTGTATTCGCTTTGAAAATGGACCTGTGGTTTTGTAATACTTTGCAATACAGTTGTTTTCAAAGCTAATACAAGAAATTAAAATGAAAATCTCTATAATAACAAGAATTAATTACTGCAAAAACATACATATTTAATTTGACCAATTTTTTTTATCAAATTAAAAATCATTTGCAATAACAAGAATTAATTACTGCAAAAACATAGATATTTAATTAGATCGAATTAAATATGTATGTTGTTGCAGTAATTAATTCTTGTCATTACAAAGATTTTTATTTTTAATTTCATGTAGTTTCTTGTATTACTTTGTTTTCAAAGCTAATACAAGAAATTAAAATTAAAAACCTTTGTAATGTGCACAATTAATTACTGCTACAAGATACATATTTCATTTGAACAAACTGGATGAAATTAAATATGTATGTTGTTGCAGTAATAAATTTTGGTCATTACAAAGGTTTTTATTATTAATTTCTTGTATTAGCTTTGAAAACAAAATAATACAAGAA
>WYDF02302103.1:0-29068 GCA_009867245.2 Adranes taylori
GTCATCACTTTAAACTGAGGCGCTTAATAAAATCGTAGTAGTCCTATTTTCAATATGAATCCACACATCTCAAAGATGTTATAAAAATGCTGAAACTTAAATTCTCGTCTTTCTAAATTTCTGCGTACGGGTCTGATATTACAAGTTGTCAACGAATGGTTCAGGACTTATGAAAGGATGGAACTTCTGTCATATGCACTTTTTTTAATAGATTTCGTATCTATATACTAATAATATTATCAAGTCCAGGACTGGAGTCCGTTTTTATTGAATTGATATTTAAATGCATATTGAAATAATATTTTTCAAGGATTAGGAATTAAGTTCATAAAATATAACAAACATTTATTTCCTTACATTCATAAATCAATTTCAGTGGTAGAAAAATAAAACACGTAATTTTTACAAAAATGTATTGGAACATGTTACAAATATAGCATTTATAAAATTACAACAATTATGAACATTGAGAAAAAAATAAATGACAAAGACTATTTTGTGTGGCTAATAGAAGCCTCGGAATTAAACAATCAAAATCAGTATCTAAATTTCTTAAATAATGGATGTTTCGATCCACTAGCAGCATTCTTCTTAAATTCGTAATAAACAGCATCATCGGCACCCGACATGCTTCCCATATTCCCAGTTCTCCTAAATCCTGTACCGCCAGCTCCACGTGGGCCCTCACCCGGAACGCGCTCATCCTCACAATCGATATCACTTGCAGCGAGAACCTGTTGCAATAATTGAGCTTGTTCATCGCGCGTTTTGTATAGCATATCTTGTTCCGCTTCCATTCCAGCTAATTTTGTTATAACTTTATAACTGTAACCTGTATGAAATTAAAAAAGAATTCAGGATATATCAACTCTCAATTAAAAACCAAACGAAAAATTCTTGCACATTTCATTCGGTGTAATTTGCTGTTACATTATTTTTAAGAATTTGCTCTAAATCAGGGGTTCCCAGCCCAAATCGGTTGGTGGACCAAAAAAATATTGCTCAACTTAGGTGGGCTGCACATATACAAAAATAAAAGAAAGAACAAAAATGTGGTAAACTTGGGAGAACTTTTTTTTATTGTATGAGTACCAAAATGCAAAATATAGAAAGCTGTTGGGCAGCAAAGTCTTCAATTGCGCCGTGGGTTAGCCATACCCGGTCTAAACAATTGAAATGACAAAGAAACGCAAGTGTTCGTTTAAAATATTTTTTTTATAATTAAAAAATATATGAAGTGATTACAAAAAGTGGAAGTGATTCGCAAAAATATCAATAAGATATTTTTACTATACCATACATCAACATATAAATTATGGTGAGACATAAAAGTTTATTTTTGTTAAGACCCATAAAAATCACAAAATTTCAACCAAGTTATTTAAGGTTATTATTTATTTTTTAAGAGACTGTTTTATGCGGACATGAATCAGTTGTGAGCAAAACTTTGCCTTACAAAACAGCTCATCTTTCGTAAGTTTTCCGGAATGCTTTCCTATAATTTTCATGCAGAATGTAATACCGGATTGTCATTAATTTAATTAATCAATAATTGCAGTAAGCAATTCTCTAATAATTCATCACTTCAATGAGTAATCCGCCTATATAATATAAAAATTGCCTAACCAAATCTAATTTAATGTTTGAAACAAATATGATACACAGTTAACAAATCAATTTAGTAATACTAATAATCGAATAATAAATAAAAATTCATATAATAAGATGTTACGTTAAAAAAAATAAAGCTAAATCCTGATAGCGCCGTGAGAATGATATAAGCGTAAACAAAATCCAATCAGCATGGAAAAACGTACCGACATTCATACACATGTAAAATTTCTTCAAATGTTTATTCTAAAGGAATCAACAAATCATAAGTCATTTCGCCGAAAAATCTAGCAAGCGAACGGCATCTTTTACTTGTAAATAGAAAAATGAATGCTTCGCAATTTAAAAATTCGTAACGATTTTGTTCAATTCTATTATTATAAGTGGCGATTTATTAGTACTTCTTTACAAAAAAAAAGCGTAACGAACTTTTCCCACTCCTTATTTGCAAGAAACCGTTACACTTTGCACCTTTGGTGTTTACAAATTCGATTCGATATTAGGTCAACGTATTTTTAGAAGGCGTTTTTATTGCAATGCTTCTAATATTTTGGTGTAGTAGGACTGCTAGTATTATCGCTTACATATTACATCACTTATGCTTTCATCAACAAAATGGAGCAATTTTAATCCTTAAATTTCTTAATGGTCAGGAAGAGATTTTCTATTGGGGGAAATTCGGACGTACCTAAAATTTTCTAGCATGTTTCTTTCAAGGTTCGCCTTTTTTGCAGCCAACGCCAAAGAATGGCACGGCTCAGGCATCCGTCAGAAGCAGAAAATTCGCATAAAACAGGCCACTCCAGCTAACATTCCTCAGTCGCATTTTGGGCTTTAAACTAGGTTTTGCTGAAATAGTAGATTCGCACACTTCCGCTAGCTTAAGCCACCATCAAATAATCAAACTTATTCTTATAGAGCGAGAAATCGCACTTCAGAATGTGAATGTTTAAGTAAGCGCCACCAACGAAAAATCGCTTATTATTTTATATTTAAATTCAATTTCAACTACAAAAATTCTACAATCATCGAATCAGGTATCATAAACTACTTCATCTAACTTTCTGCTGAATCTTTCGTTCTCTCATCAATCACTTCTTATTTCCTTTACTCATATCCGTCTTTTATAACCCATAAGGGGAGGGGTGGTGGGGTTTAACCAGCTTTTTGTTTTTCCAAACCAACACTGTATTCAGATTAGTATTCAATTTTCATTGCTTGTTTAACAGTATTGGTTTAGAGAAAAACAAAAAGCTAGCTGTACCCCAGTATATTATTGTTATTCCTCACTTTGTCTTATCATTGATTTCCGCTTCGCTGTTGATTGATTTCTTTAATTTGATGGTTATTTCGCATTTAGTTACTGTAGTTATTGTTGATTTCATTTCCTGTTAATTTTTTGACAATCATGTTGTTAAACGCCTTAAAAATATTTGAAAATAATTTATCTTCGGGCCTAGTTAAAAATTGTTCAGGGTCGGACCGGGTAGTTATTTTTTAAAGAAATTCGGATGCGGGTCGGGCTACAAACGAGACGGGCCCGGTAAAATATAAAAAAATAGCCCCGTACAAGGCTATAGTTTTCTTTTCAAGTTACGACTTCACATTCCTCATTCGGCTGCTCCAAATAGATTCTAAATAAAATTGTGTCTGGGATATGAATGTATTCAATCTTAATTTGTAATCGCTTCAGTAAATTTGTCTGAAGTAAATAGAATCGTAGGGTTTTGATATTATTTGAAAGATATAAACTTGGATAATCAATCATAGAAGGCGAAAAATATTTCGAAAGTATCAAGCTAATCACAGAGGAGAAGGTTCAGGTACAAAGAATTATGGAAAAATCTTTGTTAGCGAAAATTTCAAGCTTTGTCCGACTAAATTGTATGGCCGTAAACATGAGTCGGACGAACATTAACCGCTGCAGTTTCTAGAACTGCTATAGCTAATTAGATTACTAACTTTTAAAGAGAAAGAGCACAATATAAAAAGAAGATCGAGTTATAGAAATTATCAGGACCTAAAACAACTTACCTTGGTTGATTAAAAATCTTTGCCTCTTCCGAGAATAATTCATCTCCATTGTATCCTGCGACACTAGTGTATAGAAAAACGCGTTATATTCTTCAGCTATTGCTCCCTTCTTCGCTCTCAAAATACGCCCTAAACGTTGTGCTTCTTGTCTCCTCGATCCGCCGTGAGATGATATCTGAATAAGTACGTTTGCTTCAGGCAGATCGAATGAAGTATCGGCGACTTTACTCACAAAAATCGTATTGACTTTCGGATTAAATTTGAAATTTTGCAAAATCTGGATACGCTCACTTTGCGATGTTGGACCATAGATGTAAGGCTTATTCATTTTTATGGCGTAATGTTTCAAAGCGAATACATTATCGGAAAAAACTATTGTTTTATCACCACGCCGCTCATGATATCGAATTAAATATTGCGTTGCTTTAAACTTGTTTGGATTCATTACGTAGAGTAAGAGTCGTTTACTGGTTTTACAAATTAAATATTCACGATAGAATTCGGGCGTCATTGGACACCAAACTTCAGCACATTGTACGCGCGCTATATAGCCGCGTTTCTGTAATTCAAGCCAATTCGCTTCGTACAATTTTGGGCCGATCAAAAAATTTAGGTCGGCTATTTTGTCGTCTTCACGAAGTAGTGTAGCTGTTAGTCCTAAACAAAATTTAAAATATATTAAATAGTCAATAAGCAAATATTAAAATAATAATAACTACCCAGAATTCCTAAACACGCTCTTAGAAAAAGAAACGTTTACAAAAAACAGAATCGCGCAAGATACGTGAAAATTTTCTCACCTAATTTGGAATGAGACTGCACCAATGTCAAAACTCTTCTAAACATTTTCGCTGGAATTGTATGTACTTCATCCAATACCATAATACCCCATTCCTGTTCCTGTAGCCATTTCATTGTCTGTTCAGCCTCCCACGACCTGCGTTGGGTGTGTGTAATCATGGAATATGTAGTAACCAGAATACCACAACCCATTGGTTTGTCTTTCGCTTCGGAAGTAAAACGACAGATCATACTGTCGTCCGCAGTGGACCACATTTTGAATTGTTGCTTCCATTGTTCCACAGATACACCTAGAAATCGTTAATTCCATTAAATAAATTCTTATTTTAATTCAATTAATAAAAAAGTAAAGATTGATAATTGTTAAATTGCCATACATTTTTTATAGTTGTCATCTCCATAAAATATTTTAATTGGATATTATCCAAAATGAAATACCGCATTAATTCAAAATAAACCTCTCAATGAAAACAATAGAAAATAATAATTATCCTTACCTGAATTACATAAAACCAAAGCTCTTTTTCTTACAGTACAACACGCTGTGACTCCAACGAGTGATTTTCCAGCACCACATGGCAACACAATCACTCCAGATCGAGCTCGTCCATTGCCAAACATCTTCCTCAAACTTTTCTCCTGATACGGTCTGAGCACAGCTGATGGTTTTAAATCAATATTAATATCAGGATTGATTGAATCATTTTTAAAATCATATTCCGCCAATAAAGGATGTTCCAATTCAATGCATCTCTTTTGTATGACCTCGATTTTCTCTTGATTCACTTCGAACGATACGGTTTTTGATGTGATTTCTTCATCTTCTTCCTCATTATCGATTTTATCATAAAATTTCGTAATGTCGTCTGGAACCTTAGCGTTATTATCCTCGGGAACATTTGCTGTGGTACCTTTTTGTCCAAATGCTGGAGCTGCAGTTTTTTCTTCTATGTGGGTTATCAATTCTTCATCTTCAGCATTCCTTCGCAATCTACATTCTTGAATAACCGGATCTTTTAATAACTTTTGTAAAACTTCAGGATAAGGACTTTCTACAAAATACTTGTTATGTTTTAATACTAATTTAACTTTACCATAACTCAAGGTACACAATTCAATGAACTCTACTATACCTTCGGGTATACTTGTTTTGCTTAATCTTTTTAAATACTCAATAATGTCATGAGTCTGTAAACCTACACTAACAGCAGCATATAACGAATAAGCTGTCAACTTATATTCGTGAATAAATTCTGGGCGGCATACAGGTTCGGATATAGCTATTAAAAAATCATGAGCATGTTTATAAACGGGCGAAAATGATTCCAAAAAGATATGACCATTAGGTGCTACCCACAATGGTCGGCATGCATTGTCTGGCTTAATTTCCATTTGGCCACGATAATCTTTAGCTCCAAATTCGTCTTCCTGTACACTCTTATCATTAGTCTCAGCATTTCTAACAGCAGCTTGGGGTACGGAAGAACTTTCCGGTGCATCATTTGTATCATCCTCTTCATAGGTCCATACTTCATCCTCTTCTTTTTTACGTCTTTTTGATGATTTGCTTTCTTTATAGCTTCCTGATCGTTTAGGTGGGCCCATTATTTTTATACACTTCACAAATAACTACACCACGTTAATCAGGTACTTTGACGTTTTATAAATATTATATGACTGACTGACCCATCGTGAGCTGAGCTACTAAATTGATTACATATGGTTACCAACTTAATGCCGGATAGAAAACTTTTATAAACCCAAATATGTATGTATGTATATATTTCATACAATATTTAATTGTTTTTTATCTTTCATATACCATATAGGTATGTAATATGTATAGGCATATGAAAGATATAGGATTCATGTTTGTTTTCTCCTATTTCACCTTAGTCGTCTCTTGTATTAAAATTACTGCAATCCGTTAATACGCAATTCAAAGGAGGGGTCATAAGGAACAATTTTTATCTTCCATATACAATATAAGATAAAATATGGTCCATTTACTCGAAAAGTTCCGAAATTTTTTTTTTCATTTATTGTGTCGAAAGTACCTTTAATATATAAGCGATTAAACGAGTTTAAAACAATCGCACGTCATAGCACCGGAGTAATATCGACCTTGAAAAAAAGTGTCCCCTAAATATCGAGCAATAAAACACACCACATACACACTCACTCGCGCCACCATCCCTCACACACTAACACACACGCGCTGGTGTGGTGTATTTACATTATCTTATTAATATTTAAATACGGCTGAACCGAAAACCGGACTGAACAGATATATTTTTTCTTTATCGAAATGGAACGAAAAAAATTACGATTATGGCCCGTTCAATAGAATATCAGATTCCTTACGAAAATACCTTATCTCATTCAGTAAAAATATTTGCAGGTCATCCAAACAAAAAAGAACGTAGAGATATCAAAATATACATAAATGATATTGAATATTTTTAAAATTACATTAGTGTAACATGTTAAGACAAACATTTTTGCTAAAAACTTGTGTATTACTGGCTGATATCTGATGCATTGTAATACAATTGCATAAACAGCCAAAATACAGTGCTTTCTGTATTAAAAATAAAAATTACGCGCGTTTACAATTAGTACTAACGTTTATTCAATAATTAATATAATATTTATTAATAAAACAGTCGTAAATATATAACAGAACAAATATGTTTTAAGGAAAAATGTCAATAGTAACAAATTGAGTAAATTTGGTAACCTTAATCACAGTTCAGTCTGTAACAATGCAAAGAATGAATCAGCAAATAAATTTACTGAATAACCTGGTCACAATAAAAAAGCCGGGAAAAGGTAAGCATGTGTATAGAATAATATTCTTTATGCATTGTTAAATAAAGCATTGACATGTACTATAATATTGTTTAAATACTTACAGTTTTATAGTAATATGCATGGTAGAAAAACTCCTAACAAATGAATATTTTAAATGTCTAAACAACCTGTTTACCAACACTAAAGATGGTTCAAATAATAATACTGGACCAAAACTTGTCCTCTTCTTCTTCTTCAAAATTTTTTTTGGTCTGGACACTAGGCCTTTTAACCATTATTACAAGTTACCGATTTGAAATCTACCGCCCGGCGCTTGCGTAACAGTTAACTGCAAACTCATTCCGGATGTAAAAAAATATTGTATAAAAACAAATACATTTGACGAAACATGTTTTCACATAAAAAAAACTATATTCTGATTTTACGAAAATTAACACAAATATGCTCAATAACACTATTCATAACATGAATTACACTATTTTTGGCATTGCCATTATTATCCGGTATTATAATTACAAAATTAATAATACTTCATGGAGCCCGCCATATCGTGAACCATCACGGATGATGGTGACGGACGAACTCTCATCAGAACATGTCCAGTATGTTGTAAAAGATTTTGACATATCTGTCCAATAACAGGTCCAATCAGCTAGAACCTGTTACCCATACAACAGCTGATAGAAATATATTTGATTACGAAATTTTCTGAACTTACAACAGTTTGGTGTTTTCTTTTCTTTTTAAGCTTTAGACAACTGGAACGAACATAAAAGAATATATTGCGACTGCCTCATATTAGAGCAGATGATCATATATGTAGTGTACAAACATGAATAGAGAAAATATTTAATCTTGTTACTTTGCATTTTTCAATTCAATTTAAATTTTTAAGAACAGCGTTTAAACTACAAGTAAAGAGGTACTTCGAGAATGAGACTCATATTCCGAGGTACTTTCCCTTGACCTTTATACAAAACATTTATAACTATTTATAATGCAATATCTAGATAATCTGGGTTACGGCCCGTATGATCTGTGATATTGCACAAAACTAGTAATAGCATATGTAGATTATCTGGATTACGACCCTAATATTCAGTTAAACAGTAAGTAACAAAATTAACATTTCAGAAATGTATTTTAAAAAAATGTTAAATATGACAGGAACGTACTTGTTTTGTGTTCCTTTAATAAAGAGAACCACTTACAGCCCAACAGGAATAAGTGTAAGGAACAAGATTAAATCTATATTACAAAGATTCATCACTAAATTTATATGAATGAAACAGTGAGCTATCGAAGGAATTATGTCCTAAGTAAAACATGGACATATAACAAAACAATAAGTATTTTTCAAATTGCATTAATTTCCTTAGAATTTCATTTATGTTAGATATATTATTTTTTTAATCAAATAGCTAAATCAAAGGTATGCATGTTTTAAATAAGCTATACGATATTATAAACAAAACGAAAACAATTAAAAAGCAATGAACGCTTGCTTGATGCATGATGCTTCTAGGTGAAGTGTGACGACTTCAATATGTAGCAATTCAAGCATTCATAGATTAAATAATGTAAGCACATAGGTGTGCACTAACAACGGCACACTATACACATATCACTTATTTTGGTAGAAATGACGTATATTTTATTATTTAATTTATTAATATATAAAGACTGATTATCTGTTAATAGATTTGAGATTTATCTAGTTAGCATTTCCCCTTAGTTAGTGAGCGTTTCCCCCAACCCACGTTGATCTACCGATAGCTCCACCATAGCTTGACTAGCTTTTAGTTACAAAGCCGCAAAACAGTAACTTTAATATTAACCATCCTTTTGTACATGTAACGAAGAATAACTTTTCTTACCTTCTTTTGTAATCAGGTTTTGTTCATTCTTAAAATTAAGAGTTATAACTTGTCGGCTTTTTTCTGTTCAATATATCTGACATAAGACTTATTTATTTATGTCTATTTATTTATGTCAATCCAGTTCACATCTTTGTGTCAGAGTCTACAAGATTTGAAGTAAACATTATTCCATGAATATTATTAATTGTGCAAGCCGCGCATAGTATTATGTGTACTTACATGAACAATAGATTCTCACATCCGACAAAAAGCTTTTTTATCGGATTTTTATACTTTATACATCCATGCATAAGAACATGAAACAACATAAGATTCCTTCTTGTAAATTATAAATCACTCATTATAAGGTTATAACTATAAGGAAACGCTCCATGCGCAAACTCTATATTATCGATATAAATAATTTTATAAAATCAGAAGTTAAAAAAATCAGAAGACAGACAAATTCGTATATTAAATTGTTAAGATAAATCGATTCACTATAGTGTGTTTATTTATACTTACAATTGACATGACAAAGACAAGTGACTTGTCTTTGATCCTCATTTTTTGCTGTAAAACATCTTAAATAGTATAATTAAATATTTTATATATACAAAATATGAATTAATTTAGAGGTTATTGTAATGTTTGCTTATCTTCGTCCCTTCACTCTCTTATTGCCTTCAGTCTCACCGTCCCGCGCGGTTTACCTACGATCACGTAATGTGCACTTATAGTGGAGGCCTATTTGATTGGACTGTCAACGTCATAAAATAGTTTGCTATACGGTATAATTATAAGCTCCGTTTAGATTATATCTATAAAAACATCCAATTAAAACCTAAATTTTGCCTTTACACAAAATGTGTAATTATTATTTTTAAAACGTATTAGCGGTCTTCGTTTATTGTTCTTAGAAAGCACCGAGCTGCTCCGAACAGCTTGGTGCATGAAGCTTCCTTTTTTTAAACGGGCATCGTGCACTTTTGCTACATCCCCCCCCCCCCCTCCCAATTAGGCACTAATAATTTAGATAGTCCAGATGAGGGGTTGAAGCTCTATGTGCTAATATGTTAATAGTCAAGAGCGTAAATTCAAAGTGAGGTTAAATTATAAGATTTAATTTTATAAATAAAATTGTGAATAGGAAGAAAGAAAGAAAAGCACGAGAAAAATGAGTAAATTAATTTAGAAAAGCAACGTTTACAAATGCTGCAAGATTTTATCAAAAAACAAAGTCGATTGGGTTAATATAATTTATTAATTTTATATAAAAAGTGTGTAATGTAAATATATTATAAAACAAATATGAAATATAATTTGTTCATTTGCTTTTACAACATTTTTTTAATGATAACTCAAAATATAAGCAAAAAATTATCTTAATCTCATTATAGAAACTTTTAAATTTATAGAACAGGCAAAATACCCAATCTTTAAAAACAGCTCTCATTCAAAATTAACGCCAAAAAATTGAGAAAAGATCGAAGATTCTGTTTCTTCAAACGTATTTTGGAGCAGCTACAATAGAAAGTAAAATATATTTTTTATTTACGTCTTGCAATTATTATACATTTTCTCTCGAGTTAAGACTATTTGCCTAATTTCACCTAAATACCTAATTAGGCTGTTACCTAATTTCAGATTGTTTTTCAAATGTGTTTTAAGTCAGATGTCAAGTATAGGTTATATTTATTTACACAAAAACGCGTCAAGTGCTTTTTTACAACAAAGGTGTGAGATGACCGCAGTAACAGAGCCTCATGGTCTGATATACGAACACGGCTATTAGGTATCTATTTTGTACTAATGTAAACGCCTAAGTACATACGGTATACCGGTACATAGAAACGAATTTAACTTTATGTTATGTCCGCAATCCGCATGTTTCTGACATTGACGTTAAGGTTAGAAATATTAATGTCAAAATTTTAAATTTCCGATAGATATTCCTTGAAATATCATTTAAAAATGTACTTATTACTTATTAGATAATATTTACATTAAATTATTCATTGAATTGATATGTCACCTCGAATAAGTCATTTAGATAATTCGCAAGAACAGTGTCGACAATGCACGAGTTTTGCAGATTATATGCGTGAAAATAAGAAGAAATTCGAAAAACTTCAACAGGAACAAGATGTTTGCGTAAATGTTTTAATTAATATTTGTGTTCCTAGATATAATAAGAATTTTTGCAGATGCCAGAAGATGCTCCGCAAAGAAGAACCGATTGCCCACTAGATAAGGACGAATTAGGAAATAAAACGTGGTCTTTACTTCATACAATCGCTGCAAAATATCCAAATGAACCAACAACTGAAGTGCAAAAAGATATGTGCGCTTTCATAACAGTTTTTTCAAGATTTTACCCATGTGAACACTGTGCAGCTGATTTTCGGACAGAGTGAGTTGTTTTTTTTTTACTTTACGAATTGCACAATTATTATATACTATTGCAGTTTAAGACAACATCCGCCAAGATTACAGTCTCAAAGAGAATTAAGTCAATGGTTGTGTGAAGCTCATAATAGGGTCAACGTGAAAATTGGTAAACCTATTTTTGATTGTAGTAATGTTGATCAGAGATGGAGAGACGGCTGGAAAGATGGCTCTTGTGATGTTTAAAACAAATGGTTTAAGAATATTTATGTATATTAAGTTATGGTATTTTTTAAATTCATAATTAGAAAAAATATAACTTATTAGTAATAAGTAGTATTAATAAATGATATTTATATAATTCTTATTTTATGTATTATCTTTGATACGTGCTCCATTATAAATATTTTATATATGTGAAAAACATCGTACGCACTATTATATATCACTTACTATGTGACTCGAGTTTCGGACATAAGTCCATTATCGAACTGACTGTCTTAAAGAGATGCACAACAGATCGCAAACTCTTTCTGCTTTCTCTTTGCCAAGATATCCTCATCGTCTGATCATTTTCAGCATTATCTTCAGATCCATATCGTAGTTTTTGCAAAAAATATGTTATTTTAGATTGCTTGTTATATTAAAGGATCTTTCTAAATTTATGGTGTTAAGCGTTTCTGCTGCTCTCTTGTATACTTTGTGCTTCTTACATTTTAAGGGTCTCCTTTGCGTTTTTGGAACTAAACCGTATAAGTTTTTGGAATATGCACAGAGATTGAGTGAAGCCAGTCTTGCGGAATATGACCTGATCCGTATATATCATTGAGTAATTGCACCGAAACTTCTATATTTTATCGTCTAGCAATCTAATTGATTCCATATATACGTCATCTGGCACTGCATGTATTATACTGAGACCATATAATAGGAGCACGTTTCATTTCGACTTTTTGAAACGTGCTCCTCATAAAATAAGTTGGAATTTTGTTCTACAGTTGTTTAAAATAAATGTTAAGTAGCAAATTACTTTATTAAAAGAAAAGCAGTTATCAACATAATTATTTTATATATTATAACCTATTTACGAATATTAAGCGAATGCCCATAAAAAATTAAGGTTTTGAATAAACAAGTGTAAAGATATTGCGATTATTATAATCTACGATATTCTAGACTATATTGCGCAGTAAAATTCTGTTGTAGCCTATTTTTTTCTGTATCGTTTGTTTCAAAAAATATTAATGATAGCGTTCATTTTTGAGCGTTCTTCCGATTGTATTTAAAGTGAACACTTCATAATCCGCAACAGTAAAATTATATTCGCCCATTAAGAGCGCCGATGTAATACCATCCGCATCATACGTGTGCGGCAAATTCGAATAACTTTCCATATTTGTATTGCAATTGCTCGAAATCATCAAATCGGCGCCGGCACCAAAAATTGGACCACAACTGAAAAATTAATAGAAAATTTGAGGTAAATAGTAGCTCATCACCATCGCATAGTGTTTTTATAAAATCTTACTCTGGATGATAGCAAATTGCGAATGGTTTCTTTTTAATATGGAACTGCATTGGAGATACATCTTTATGGTTGATAAGTGTGAATAGAAACGCTTTTTCGGAAGCAGCATAACGACCTTTGCCTTTGGGTTGGCCCCATGCCACATCACTAAAACCGCCACATATTTCCCCTCTCATTCCCTAAAATAAAAAATAATAAAAAATCTAAGCTTTAGAAGAATTTTGATTATACAGTCATGAAGAAAGCCGAATTAAAAACTATAAAAGTGAAGAAAAGAATTAAATGAACAAGTGACGAATACTAACAATGTTTCGTTTTATTAATAGTCATACAAATTGCTTTAAATCTTATAAAGAAGTTTTTTATTTGTAACTTTCTCTTTTTATAGCGTTCCACATTTTTCCTACCACAGTGGTTCTCAACCTTTTCTTAGTTGCGACCCCATGTGTAATCGGAAAATAATATGCAACCCCTTAATTTGTTTTTAAATTAAAATAAAAACAAATAAAACATAATTCTAATGTAATCTTAACCAATGCGATGCTTCAGCTTGCATTTGGGCAACAATTTTAGTAATTTGAGGCTGAGTGTTAAAGCCAACCTCATGTCGTCCTCAACATTCAGTCTATTTCTTGTCTTTCTTCTAATATGGGCAAGTGTTGAAAATTCACTTTCACATAAGTATGTAGATGCGAATGGTAGCAAAACGCGACATGTAAGAAAAGAAATATTTGGGTACGAGCCATACATAGCATACCAAAATTGAGAAGTGCTTTTTCGGCAAACAAATCATCTGCTGAAAAGTCGTTCCGTAGATGCAAGAATTCATTCTGCATGTCATCGGGAATGGTGGCTGCATCAAGGGAAGCAGCAAATGGGTTTCATACCAATCCCGATTCTTCTTTGGTAAGTTCAGGAAAATTCCTTTTCGAGAGATTCAAGATGAGCAATAATCTCTTTCTTTACTATTTTATCAATTTCAGATTCTGCTATGACACTGCAGAGATTTTCAAACATAGCAATGTTTTCAAGACTTACTTTTTGGCGCCAGTTTTGAAACTTGCATACAAATGCTTCGAGATTGTCTTGAACTTGGAAAATATATATTTCTTTTCCTTGAAGTTTCAGGTTTAGATTATTTTAAAGTGACCAGATTTTAACATTGCTGAAGCGGGAAGCCTTTAAACTCTCTAACAGATAATAATAAAATGAAGAACTTACCAATACAATAACATAGGTTGGTGAAACTCCATCACAATATCTGTGAAACGCTTGTCCCGAATATCCGTGAGTGCTGGCTCTATAGACTAATTTCCATGTTTGCTTATTATTGCAGAACCATGCGTTCAAGAGTCTTTGGTAATGACTTTTATCAGCTTGACCAAGGATTAATGATCCGACAAATAAGTGAGGAGATATTCGAGGCTAGAAATTGAAATAATATTTCTATAATTCTTCATTTCAGATTCATATTGCTATTAACAAGAGTGGGGGGGGGGGGAAACACGTTATCGATTTTGGCAAAAAAACAAGCCATTGTGGAGTATTGCCCCCTAACCATAAGTGTTTTTTTTTTGCTTTGAGAGTATGTTAACATTTTGAGACAAATTAGAAATGAGGTACCTTAAGTCTGGGATCTTCTATTCCACTTCCATCCAAATACTTGCTCGGTAAAGCTGCATGTCTGTATCTTTCTAAGCTGAGTTCCATAGGAACTGCGCCTGTGGGTTCCACTTCTTCAGCGAACACTTGACTATCTATAAAGAATAGCATTTTGTAAAATGTTGAAATTATTTTTAGAAAATATCAAGGCATCTTATTCTAGAGCTACACATTATTATCAACAACGTCGGCACTAAGTAATTAAATTATTTGTATCTATTATATTCATTTGTTATATTTCAAATTTCGCGCGTATTTTAAAAATGTAAATAACACAGTCGTAAGAAAGACAGTCGTGTACGTAATGCAACGTGATGAATCAAGTAGCAAGTGTGTATTCTAATGTATGTTATTTTGTGTGTTTCCATATTATTTTCAATATATTACAATGAATATATAATAATTTCAATATTATAATATCTCAGAAGTGGGATATTACCAGATATTACCAAATAGTGCATCAATACGAAACTAGCGGTAAACATTGGATCATAACGAGAGTAGTATACAGAACAAAGTGGATGATAGCCTTGACGCAGCCTTTGGGAAAGTATAGTCAAATAAAAGACGAGACGAAATGTTTGAGAGAATATTAAGCCAATACAAGTCAGTACAACCAGAATTCTAATACAAGTCAGTGGAGTACCTTTCATGTAAAATGCCAAACTTAACAAGAAGTATTAGAGTTTAAATTAACATCGGACTTGGAAGCGAAAGAATGTCTTACCTAGATAATATATTAAGTATACAACATTTGCACAATTGGCCGGACGCTTTTGCTTTAGGAACAGCGAAATCACACTTACAAGGTACAGCGCAAGATTGGTATAGTTTTAAAAACTCCGAAATTCTAAATTGGTTAGATTTTCAAGAATGTTTTAAAAATACATTTACTGGACGTATAAGTGTAACAAATAAATGGCAAAGAATGGTAAACAAAAACCAAAGAAAGGATGAAATAATCGTTAAGTATTTTTTTGAAAAATTTAAGTTGTGTAAACTTTTAAAAGTAGTCAGACATGTGGTCGAAAGATATATGCTCTATGTTAGCTAAAGAAAATAATTCGGAAGACGAATTATTTCATGCACTTACAATGACAGACAGAGTCAGTCAAAATAGGGAAGTTAGACTAAAAGAAAGTAAAAACGGAAAATCGAAGTTAGAAGGCGAAAAATTAAGAAGCGTTACAATAAATTACAAGTCCGATGAATGTCAGAAAATCGTGATAAAAGACCTCCTTTTAAAAAACGAACAAGGAGAATATAAATGACATATTGCTAAAGATTGTAGAGAATCTAAAAGAGAATTTAAATGTAAGAAATGAGAAGGTGTCGGACACACGCAACGTTCTAGCATCGCTCGTAAAAAAAAACTCAAATTAGGTTATAAACAACACAATCAGTATAAATAATATGGCAAAATATATTACAAGATATTCAAATAAATAATTACAAATTACAAGCATTTGTAGATGCCGGAAGTTCAGATTTCACAATTAAGTCTACAGTAGTATTGGAATAGGGTTTTAAATATGATGCACAACCTATAGAACTAAAAAGTTTTGCCCAGTAGACTTTGTAGTGACGTCACATGACAAAGTACATGCAAATATAGAGATAGATGGAGTAAAAGCTGATAATGTTAAATTAATAGTGGTTCCAGTCAGATGATACACAAGCTACAGACATATTAATAGGGAGATAATTTACAGAACTGATACATGTTGCATACGTTAAAATGGATGATAAGCTATTATTTGGATATAGAAATGAAAACCCATTCGCGAGCATGGAAATAGATTACAATGCGTCGCGCCTTCCACATTCACAGATTCAAATATTACGAAAATTCGAAACAGCGCAATTAACTATATAGAGGTGCACGAGAAAAATATACATTTACCAATATTAACTCTAGATAACACAAAACAAATACATAATAAGAAAAGGAGATAAATTATGGAAAGGTGAAATTTATGAAATGGAAAGCAGGAAGAAATTGGAAATAAAGACTGCCGAAATAATTCGAACAGATATAAATGTGGGCATTAACGCATGAAGCGAAGTGGTGATCGAGTTATTATGCATTTTGAATAAATATAGAAATTGTATTGAAAGGGTTATTGCCGAATTAGGATGTACAAATCTGATCGAAATGGAAATTAAAGAAGTTGAAAATAGTGTGCCGGTTCAGGGTAAAAATACAGAGCGGGTGAAGCAGAGAAAACGACGATAAGAGAAATAGTGCAAGAATGGAAGCGTAACGGTATTGCCAAGGACACCGATTCAGCAGACGCAAGTCCAGCGCTACTCGTAAAAAAGAAAACAGGGGATTCCAAATTGGTCATCCATTATCGAAACTTAAATAAACAAACTGTTGAATGAATTTTCCATTACCAAATTTAGACGACCATTTGGCACTGCTTACATGTATCACTGTACATATTGTATTAGATTTAGCACATGGACATTTACAAGTTCCACTCAACCACGAATCCAGGTCAAAAACGGCCTTCATTAGACCGGATGAGACAGGCGAAATGGCACGTATGACGTTTGCCTTATGAATAGCCCGTTTTATTTTTCGAAGTTAATGCACAGACTTTTAGGTTCTCTACGTAATCAATCTGCATTATTCTATTTAGATGATATACTAATACCGAGTACTTCATGATCTGATTTAAGAACAAAATTGATTGATGTTTTAAAAGCATTACAAGAAGCTGGCTTAACGATTAAACTAACCAAATGTTAATTTACTGTAGATAAAGTAGAATATCTAGGATTTCAGCCGCTGGAATAGAGCCAGGTTTCCGAAAAATATATGCCATCGAACTTTACTCTAACAAAACGACATTCCAGAGGTAAGAAGATTCTTTATGGATACTCGCCTATATTTGAAGAGGGCCGTTGAGGGACCTTACCGAGTGCAAATGAAGCTTACAATCCGCCTGGAAACCTGAGAGAAGAAGCTAAACGTAGAATAACGATAGAGCAGGATAAATACAAATGTAGATATGATAAGAATCGATACAGAAACGTATTCTATAAAGAGGTGATATAGAATTCATGAATAGAGCCAAAGGAAGGACCGGCACTTCAAGGAAATTGGTGGCCAATTGGTGGCGACGGAAGTACTCCCATGTGACACATATAGCATAATGGAATTTCGAGAAAATAAATCACTAGAGTACATGTTAGTCGATTAAAATTGTAGACACTCAGAAATGATGACGCTGAAGATTTACATGTAAATGAAGTCGGGGAAGTTGACGAAGGCAGGAACGATAGTGGAAATGATGTGTTAGATAAAATTGAAACTAAAAATAATAAGAATGAAGAAGATTCGGAAGAAACTAACGGGACGAGTCATAAGAAATATAAAGAAGCCTAAGAAATTAGAGATTATGTAGTTTACTAATTAACTTTATATCAGTGTTAATTTTTATTTGTTCATGTTTAATTCAGTTTTATTGCCAATGAACGAAGTCGTTCATAGTTGTAGGATGGCCGAGTGTTATATTCATTTGTTATGTTTCAAATTTCCCGCGTATTTAAAAAATGTATATGACACAGTCATAAGAAAGAGAGTCCAGTACGTAATGCAATGCAATGGATCAAGTAACAAGTATGTTATTTTGTGTGTTTCCATATTATTTTAAATATATAATTATTTCAATATTGTAACATACCTATAAGTAACAATCGCACATGGCTAATAATCGTCGCCAAATGTTGACAAACTCTAGCTCTTTCCTCTTCAGTCCAGTGCGGAGTTGGTTGTGTTACACCTGCCTGGTATTTTGCCCAACTTAAAGCAGCTCTCCATACATCCTCTTCCTCCATACATAACTAGACATATAAGAAAATATATTTATGATATTTTCTTATATATGGAAATATATAAGAAAGGCTTTTATCAAAGCCGCTTCCAAAATTAAATTAATACTGAAGTATTGAATTCGTTTAATAATGGCAGAATGTACGGCACGTAGTGAGTGTCTTTCAATTCTAAAATTTGTTTCGTAATATATTTCTGAATCAACTAAACCGATTTCAACAAAGTTTATATTTCGCTGATAGTATGCTTCTAATGAAAATATCTTTTTACTTTATTATATCCTCGCGTAAAATATTTATAATACCTATGCTACGTTTGCGAAAATTAACTGGATTTTCCAATATTGTTTGATTTGTACCATTCTTTCCTACTTGTGCGGCAAAATTTTTACGTAATTTTGGAATCAAACACTCGACATGATCGAGTTTTTGAAAAGAAAAACTGTTTGCAGAGTATTAGCTGTAGAAAAACGCGCTTTATGGTGCATATTTAAAAAGAAAACGGAGATAAGGAAGTTGAAAAAAATTGGAGTCGTTAAATATACACTTCAGTGATATTGCTCGCCTCAGAGCCTAGCATCATAAGAAATATGACGTCTTTTGAAGCGCCCCCTTGAATAACCCGATTCCCAATCGAGATTGCGTATTTATATGCATGGACTAGACTTGAAACCTGTATATTTTAGCAAACATAATTTCTTTTGAAATAGCTATATAATTATTCTTGAAAATCACTTACATAATCGGACGATATTAATTTGATAATAGCTTCTTTCTTTAACGTAAGAAAAGATTTCGTTTTTACGCACTCCGTAGCATTCTCACCAATGAAACTAATACATCGTTCCACAAAGCCTGAAGCTGCTTTTAAACCTGCTAATGAATCAATCATATTGAAAACTACTTAACAAAGCAGAACAAATGTTATAAACCAAATTTTATTCACAAATAATTGTTATACATCTTAAAAGTAATTGAGATACAAGCTACAATAAAGAAATAAATGTAAGTTAATATTAAACTTGATGTTAAGGATTCACATTCTGTATAAGAGTAATATTGTCTCCTTTTAATAAAATTCTGCCGAGCTGTCTGCGATTCTTAGTTTTTGTGTAATATTCTTCTGCATCATCCAGCACCAAATTCATATATTCGTCAAAGCCAACTATATGTCCCTCAATTCTTAGATTTACATTTTCAAACAACCATACTTGTACACGAGATCGATTTTGCAGGTAACGAAATATCAAGTTGATGGGCTGTACCATCACTTTTTGAACTTTTTGTGGTTTGAATGCCATTTTCGCTGTTTAGTACTTTCGATATAATCAATAAAATTTTAATATTTTTATTTAGAATACTTAAAATAGCTACAATCAAACAATTACGATTGACGCCACTTATTTAAGGTTAGAAAATAAAATTGACGTTGGATTTGACAGACCGATTTCTATTTATTTAATGTTAAGTAAGGGTTACCAAATACACATTAAAACTGACGCATATATTACTGAATTCAGTAACAGATTCAGATAATTTATTTACTTCAAAATATATTTTGTGTATGGTTACGAAGTGCCTAATGCCTACGAAGTGCCTAATGCCTAATGGACGAACTTAATGCCTAATGTGTAAACTTGAAAAACATTATAAATCGATAATGTTAATAGTAGTACTATAATAATAATGTTTTAAATTGCTTATAAGTACATATGAGTCCTAACACGGTTTAGATGATTAAAATTTTAATTATTGCACATTATTTATTGTTTCACTTGTACTGCTTGCTATTGTAGTGATCTTTGGCTCTTCTTTTTAGTGCTTCTATGTTCTGTATATCGTATCTGGTGGCATTTTGTTATACTGTATTCTGTTGTACCTCAGACTTCTTCTTCTTCCAATTTCAGTTCGTGGTGTGTCCAGTATGATGTTTCTTGCTTCCTTGGTTTCATCTGTACGTTGTATTTGCTCTGTGTAAGGTAATTTTGTTTCTAATAGTTCCTCGTTTTATACGTATTATTTTCATTTGCTTGAATAAATGTCTTCTTTTGAACAGAGAGTCATTGTGTTTGAATGGATGTCTTGTTCTTGCTCTAATATTTAATCCTCCCATGTTTTTATTGCTTTAAATTGTATTCTTTGAATTCTATTTCGGTTCTTTTGAGTTCCGGTTCCCCAAGATGTGATGTTATTCTCTATATGGCTAATGACACGCATTTTTTTCAAATTTGTTTATGAAAATGTGTTCTTTGTCTTTGAATCTATTCTTTGTGAACATGTAGTCTTTTTAGCATTCCTGTCATTGGTGCTATTTTCTTTACTAGTCCGTCATGTGTTCGTTCCAGTTCAGCTTGTTATCAATGTATATTCCTAGATACCTTATGTTTTCTGTTTCTTCAATTTTTTCTTCATCTATCATAATATTCCCTTTAGGCTTAATTATGAAACACATTGCTTAAATGCGGTATTTAATGTAGAATACTAATTATGTAAATACTTTCCATAGATTTTGTAAATAACCCCAATTAATCCGACTTTAAATAATTAGTGAATTATGTATGAGACCTGTGACAATAAAAAAAATAATTAGGAAAATTCTTGTACCTACCTGATGATCTTTCTTGTATTTCCATAGCTGAAGCTAGAAAAGTACAAGCAGATGCTACAGATAACGTTGAAGTTACATGGTCCTCACATGCATTTCTTAATTCATCTACTCCAAGTTCTTGAGCCAAAGCCAACATCTCAAATACTCCACTATCTTGTAATAATATCTGTAATATTTTAAAAAACATTCGCCGGCATGTTTATTTTAAATACTGAACTAAACTTGAATATTTCACAATATAAATTCGTATTAAAAGATTTAGGTAATGTGGATCAATAATTTAGATCGGTAAATTACAAATAATACCTTTCCGGTGTAAACGTAAAGTAGGAATTGCTTGAAAGTTTCCGGTGGCACTTGGGGTAATCTGATTGGTGTAGCTGTACCTGGAACAGCGGGAGATATCGTACATCCGGGAATTCGACAAATTTCTCCACGTTTGGTAGTTTGAAAGCTTTTACATCTGTCAAGAAAATAAAGTTATTCACAAATTTTATTATAGAACTACTAATGACACTTTCTTACTCATTAGCTTAACTTGTTGCTTATAATTTTTTTTATTACTATTTTATCAACTGGTGTTAGATATTTGTCATTTAAATATAAATAACGGTACAAAGAAATATTAGCCATCAAGTGAAAATCTTGACGAATTTTACAAAGTAACTTTATTAGATCAAGTTTCTAAATTTTAAAAATAATTTTTTGTATATCATTCCATCACTATTTCTACATTGCCATGCTTTAAGATGGATTAATAGTAGCAATTTTTCACATCAATAGTATTTCTAGGTGAGGGCTGTGAAGAAGTAAAGGGAAATTATGGAAAACTGTTAACGAAACAGAATGTAGCAGACAAACGAACATATTGGATAAAAATCGGCAATAAAACTAAATAATATAAAAATAACCAAGGAACGAAGAATAGTAATTTTAAATAGTGGCGCCTAGTGGAAGTTAGTGCTGTGCTGAAATAATTTTATTAATACATGTTAAACTTGTTAGGGTATAGGAAAGTATCACTTGTAATTGAAGAACACATAGAATCTGCACAAATAATGACATAATTCCATGCACGAATATTTTAGATAGGTTTATCTCAATTAAAACATTTTTAACTCATTACTGTTGAAAGGAGTAAAACAATATCCTGTATAGAAACGACCTAGATTTTAAATACGCTCTTTTTTTTGATATCTACGAGATCAAAGGAAAAGTAGTAAACTACAACCCTTTGTTCTTGTAGCTTTTCTACCACACATAACTTTATTTTAAATCTTTTTAGACTTCACGAGCTTTTGTCGAATCGAGTATGCTTGTCTTACATTGTCTAAAATGCTAATCTCTGAGATTCTATTCGTCTGTAGAAATTTTGTGAATCATGCGTTAACTTTGACTTCTCCGATAGCTTAGAACAAAAGATATAAGTATATTTTTATGTTGAAATATGATTTCATGATAATTACAATATGTATTTTAAAAGTGTTAATCATTATAAGAAGATAAACACATGTAAAAAAAACTATGGCGACGCGCTGATTTGTCGCTCTCGGATTAAAACGATAAAACTCAGCATTGGACAAGCTACAATTTGTGGTTATCAAAATTCATCCACAATACGTATATGAAGAGATTTATAGTAAAAATATTTAAAAATCTGTGTAGATGAATTATCTGACAGTTATTGGAAATCAAAAAAATTTACTTTTATACGTCTATATTTAATCTATATTAATATACAACTAATGTACAAAATTTGACTTCATTCGAATGATTTTTGATTATTTCATACATCTGATAAATCTGTTCAGGTTGATAATTACTTCCGGTCAGTGGTGGATTTATAGGGTTAGGAGGTTTAGAGACTAAAGCCCTCTATGAATTAAATATCATGTCTCTATGAATTATGTGACATCAGATTTAGATGTCACAAATACGTAATCACTGGTGATATTCAAAAGATGTACCGTCAAGTGTTGATAAAACCAGATCATCAGCATTTGCAACAAAGCAGAACATACGGCACAAAATCAGAATCATTCTTGACGATACGATGTTTGTAAAAAACACCTAACATTTCAACAGATAATTATCCACATGCAGCTAACGTGATTCAAAATGATTTTTATGTGGATGATTTTATCACTGGGGTTGATACCATTCAAGCGGGATTTATCTTGAAAGCGAAAATATGTTGGAATCTATGGTTTTACAGTACAGAGCTAATCAACAATATACAGGAAGGCCTTCCTCTGGATAATAATCACACAAACAATATGGTTTTAGGTCTTTTATGGAATCCATGTTAAGGATTCGGTCGCATATAAAATTACTCCACCACGTGATGGACCTAAGACTAAGATATTTATTTTGGCAAATGTTGCGAAAATATTTGAACGTCTGGGGTTGCTGAGCCCAGTTAATATATTGGCTACATCCTTCATTCAGAAATTATGGTAGTTAAAATCTGGATGGGACGAAGCTGTACCATATTACATGACAAGACAGTGGTTGCAATACAGTAATGAACTTACTAATTGAGAATATAAAAATTCCACGAAGTATTACAAGTGATAACACCCAAGCATTATATATTCACGATTTGAGCCACTTTTCTGAATTATCTTACTGTGCATGTTTATATTTGTGGGTTCTTGATATGCATGGCAACATTCGATACTTACTCATTTGCTCAAAATCGCATGTAATACCTTTGAAGTCATTTTCTTTACCTCGACTCGAATTATGCGGTGCACAATTATTAGCTGAAATTTACAATGAAATTGTGCCTTTATTTCAGTTGGAAATAAATTAATCATTTTTATGAACTGACTCCTAAATAGTATTGGCATGGTATCACGTGCGTATAAGGCCTTCATCGCAAACCGAATAAACTAAATTCAGCAAACTACTGATGTAAATAAGTGGAACCATGTTGGGTCTCAACAAAATCCAGCGGATATAATTATTAGAGGCTTTATATCGGAAGAACTTTCGAAATCACATTTGATGGCATGGTCCAAGTTTTTACAGAAACGTATGCATGATTGGCCGACAAATACAAATACAGGCTCTTAGCGGTTTTGATGATGTAGTGCTCGAACGAACAGTAGCAAGTTTTCTCTATAATTTCCAGTTTTGACAAGGTTCAGCGCGTCATAGTCTGGTGCTTCAGATTCTTTAAAAATTGTAGTAGTAAAATTAGAAAGGAAAATTCATCGAGTACTTTGTCAACGCTTGAAGTATATACAGCGTTAAAAAAGATCATTTCTATTATTCAGAATGATTGCTTTCAAAAAGAGATATATCAACGTGAGACCCGTAACGAAGTTTCCTCTGACAGCAACATTTTGCGATTTTGTCCACTTCTTGACGCGAAAGGACTTCTAAGGGTGGGCGGAAGAATACAAGCTTCACATTTGGCTTATGAACAAGTTCATCCAATGATCTTCCTAGCAAAACATCATATAACCGGTCTTCTAATCAAACATTTTCACAGAAAATTCTTGCATGCCGGTCCGCAGAATACGCTTAATTTACGTACTCAATTTTGGCCAATTAAAGGTCGTTCAGCTATATACCGAATTATTCAAAGATGCATTATTTGTTTCAAGGCAAAGCCTGTTAACTTCAGGAACAATTAACGAAACCATTTACAGTTTCAGGAGTTAATTTTGCAGGACCAGTTTTGTTAACGCAATCTCATCGACGTGGTAAATCTACTCTAGTCAAGTGTTTGTTTCATCGCTATTTTCATATGTTTTGCAGTTAAGGCGATACATCTAGAGATAGTGTCAGATTTATTTGCACCTGCGTTTATTGCTTCTTTGCGAAGATTTATTGCTCGTCGTGGTAAGGTTCAACACATATATAGTGATGATGTAAAAAACTTTGTGGGAACGTCAAATGAATTTAAACGAAAAATTTATTCATCAGAATTTCAAAATGGTATATCAAAATGCGGGATACAATGGCATTTTATCCCGCCGCGATCACCACATTTTAGCGGTCTATGGGAAGCCGATGTGAAAACATTCAAATATCATCTCAAATGTGTAATTGGCCAAACTTTACTCACGTTTGAAAAATACTACACATTGCTATGTCAAATAGAAGAGTGCCTAAATTCTCGGCCTATTACTCCTTTGTCCAACAATACAAATGACATATTCGCATTAATTCCTTCATACTTCCTTCAAGGGCATTCAGTGACGAAAATCAATCATCCAGAATCGATTAACCGATTAAGTTGTTGGGAGCATATTCAGAAAATTAAACCCGATTTTTGGATTCGATGGAAACGCGAAAATCTATCGACTCTTCAAAAGCGCTCAAAATGGAGCAAATCTAAACAAATGATTTAAATGGGAGATTTGGTTTCGTTGAAGGAGAATGAGCAGACAACACAATTGTGGCCTATGGGACGAGTTATTGAACTGTACCATGGAAAAAAAATTGGTGAGAGTAATTTTCATCAAGAGATCTGAGGGCATCGTTAAACGGACGGTTGCGCGTCTAGTCAGTGCGAGACTTTTGAAAATCGAAGTTTTTCAATGTGGACGGAATGTTAGTGTATTCAACCAATCAGTGCATTTATACTTTATTTTGTGTAAGTTTTTGAACATACCACGTACATGAAATTGTTCACATCGTACGATTTGTGCAAGATTCCTACACTAGCTGTGATTGGTTGTGTGACGCGACTAACTTCTACCAGGTGAATACCCGGACATCAGTTTGTACGCAGCTTGAGTGCTGAGTAGAGCATTATTTATACAATCCACTTTATTTAACTTTTATTTGTTTATATTCACCGCTAAGAACGCAAATTTAACAGAATAAGTATTGAATAGCAGCTTTTTAACCAAAATCGCACCCACAGAATGTCGTAGAGGTTTCTCTATGACATTCTGTGGCATTTGTTCAAAACATGGAGAGCTAAGTTTAAAAATGTTTGAAATCCACATAAAGTCTTTCCTTGTTATTGTGTAAATGATGCTCTGCTTTTTCATGTAACTTGTCCGCATTATAGAGAGTTTTGTTTCTTTTAACACTTTTTTTACCATTATATTAATTTGATTAAATTTTAGGAAAGAAAATAATATACGTAGAAGCTGTTAAGTAATAATCAAATAATATATACCGGCTTTACTTAATTAGCATTAACATTTCCGTAGTTCTAACTGTTTAATAAAATAATTCTTTTACAAGAACCACAATTATCAAAACTCAACAATATAAAATACAAGTAAAATATTTACCTAGCCATCAAAATAACTTTATGCGCATAAACTCGTTCCTCTGAAGAGCCCAAAATAAAAACAATATCAGCTGAATCAGTATCTTCCAGCAGCCGTTGAAGATCATCTAATAGTCTTGGAACACCCGCAAGAGCTTTATCCGCCGACAATCCGGAATTATTTAAATTTCCAATCACTCTTGAACCCATAGTTTTAATCTAAATGATTTTGTTTAGAATTTCAAATTATATAACTAAATTAATACGTGAATAAGTTATCTCACAAAGGTAATAACATTTTAAATTACCGTAACGTAGATTTTTATTTACCAATCACATAGACTGTCAATTTGAATGCACGTAAAGAAAACAAAAAAAAAACAATGTGTTTATGAAATAATTATATTGCGAATTTGATTAAAGTGAATATAGATACTGAATGATCTAGATTATTTGAGAAAATAAAGCTACTCTCTGATATTTAGCTACATTTAGAAATAATTTATGTATGTGTATTTGAAGATGCGAAGAAGAGAATAAGTCCCACGGTCAAGGTTTTTATTCTTGAATTCTTCTTCTTTATAGGTACTTCTTTAGTTGTTTGAAACAGGTACGTAAAATTGACCTCCCAAGACTTTATTGAAATACATTTTGTTTCAGTATAACTAGTGTCATCTATTGTCAATCATTATATTTATAACTTATTTGCTGACTATTAGACAAACTGATTTTATATGTTTTCACAATAAATAAATATTTTGAATTGCTTTTTTTTCTTGTAATTAAAAACTCGAGTGAAATTAACATAAACTTTAATATTGAGATGTTAAGTAATGCAAATACTTTAAAATTTAAAATATTATTTCATATTAGGAGGTATTGGTGGTTGTGTTTTGGAATAAGTGCTACCAGTAGGGTCTAATGAAACGTGTAAATTGATTTTCGCTTTTATCACTCTAGTACTGATTAGTGTCTTATTTTCCTTGCTTAATTCTACTAATTACAATTTGTCTATTTTATCAGTACGTTCCAATAATTTGCTGAAAGCTATTTTTCTTTAAATTATTAAATTTATAGCGTAATCAGTTAAATATTTCTGTAGAGCATCTGGATCTATAAGCCTCCGTGGCGCAATTGGTTAGCGCGTTCGGCTGTTAACCGAAAGGTTGGTGGTTCGAGCCCACCCGGGGGCGTGTTTTTTTAATTTGTTCGAATTAAATGAATAAATCCGACACACGTTTTAAATAATACTGGGTTTTTCTAAAATTGAATACAAAAAGATGTCCGTATTTTTTGAAAATGTTTAAGAAAATAGTTTGAATTAATTATTTTTGTTAATGAATTATTTTTGTTAATGCATTTTCTCATTTAATTTTAGTGCATTTAACTTTTTTATAATTCAATAAAAGAGTTAAATTTATACTTGAAGAAATTTCATTTTGTTGAATTTCATTTCATACCTTTTATATGGTTAAATTTCCTATTTATAAACAGTAGGGTTACCAACTCTTTAAAGAGTACATGTACTTTTTGGCAAGTAAAATTATGTAGTCTTGCTATATAAAATGTACATGTACTGTTTTTGGCAAATTATTTAAGAAAATATTAATTAGTAATTGGAACTAGTAAGGGGCTCTAAAAACAACTGTTTGAAAAACATATTTTCCGGGGGGTTTCTAGAAAAATTGGTTTGAAAAACGTCAGGCACCCGCTTAAATTCGAGGATGTAATTAGTCTATAGCATTCTGTTTAGCTCACATTTAATAACTTAATAGTTATTGTCGATTAGCAGTCGATTAGCAGTTCGAGTCGATTAGCATAGAAACACACAGCTGCATTGCTTTCTGCGTGCCGCTAGTCGGCAAACGCGGAATCGAACTGAAAACATTATCTACCTAGTTATCATAGTTATGGATTGAATAGATTTTTTTTCTTCTCCTTAATTACTTCAGCTCTTTCAATTCACAAGTTGCCTTGAAATGCCGTACGCAAGGGTATTCCAAGCATTGAAGTTTTTAAATTGAAATTTTGTGTAAGTAAAAAGAATTTACTTCAGCAGTAGACCTAAAATGAAACTAATTGAATTACCATTAAATATGCAATTGGATTAAGTGAGACGAGGGCAGTTTTGAACAGGGGTATTTTAGAACAAAGGCATTCACGAAGCACTATTTAAAATGATTTTACTGGAAATCCTAATTTTATAACGGCAATACTGATCCGCATAGCTGTTTGGATTTTCAACAGTGAAATCCAAACATTTGTGTTTAAAGTTGTAAGGCTTTCCTTGGAACTGGGAATAGATATTGGATGAGAGAGAGTGAAAGATGCTGTAGGATATGTGGTGGTATTGAGGAAACTTCGGAGCATTGGGGTAATGAATGCGAAATGATTGGATTGTCGAATGCAGAAAGGGAGGAATCGAGGAATTAGAGGGCGTGTATGGGGCAGAGTGGGAAAGGGAGTAAAATAATGAAAATATTAGTGGAGGAAATAAACGGGAGGGGAAATAAGTAAAAGAGTAAAAAAAGGGGATTTATTGCATTTCAGGTCACTTCTGCCCGGGGAATTGGTTATGTTTTGGTTTTTTTCTTCAGTCTGGGTTTGGGTTACGTTGTTTTGCTGTTGTTGGGGATTTGGGGGTGGGAGGGGATTAATATGGGTTAGTTTATATTGGTAGGAGA
>WYDF02302104.1:0-15520 GCA_009867245.2 Adranes taylori
CCTCTGACCGGGGGCCCCTTCCGGCTGGGGGCCCGTGGCATTTTGCCGACTTGCCACCCTGTAGTTACGCCACTGTATGACGCATTACAAAGTATATAATGTATCATCACAATCAGATTATTACTGTATTTTTCCACTGAGTATGACTGTAATTTTGACGCATGATTCTACTTTCATTCACTTTCGAATCATATTTAAATTGGGTGATGGAAAATATCAATCAGTTACAAGCAAATGGATACTGTTAACAGCCAACACAAGTTTCAAATTGTTGGAATGCAAAAATAAGAAGAGTATTTGCAAGAAATTATTGTTACTTATTTTAAATGTATTTGTAGCATGTGAAATAGCGATATATGCATTATATATTTATTTTTTTTAAAAATGTAGACATTAATAAGAAAACTGTGAGTTTTATTTTTTAATGAATATTGTTGAACAAAAATTACAATAATTTACAATAGATCAGATTTATTTATAAAACTATTATGTTCCTTGCCAAATCCTAACCATTTTATCAATAGTTAGTCGCCCTTTTGTCGTACTACTTTCTCAACTAGATATGCAACTGTATGTTTGGCTCGATTCAAATCGTCAGCATAGAATGCACCCAATATTGATTCCTTATTTAGATCTTGAAGTAAATAGACTGTAGGATTTGATTGTGACTACTTTGCAATTGTGAATAGTTCAGTAGACCAATTCAGCATGTAACCTTTTTCAAATAGAGCTTTTTGCTTTGAGATACGTACAGTATCGCGTAATATCTGAAAAAACTGTGTACAAAGAGCTTTTTCATATTTCTTTGTAACTGCCGCAGGTGGTATTTTAATTGTTCGATGTACCACAATTTTTTTATTTTTGTCCACGTCCACGATTTTTTTTTTTTTTGAGAAAATACCGAAATTTTAATTTAATCATAAACTAGGTATGTGGAAGTTATGTATGGAACACTACATCTGATAAATATGCTCTTTTTGGCTTTGCTGGCACATGTGCGTTCTTTGGAAAAATTATTATAAATCACAGTTTGGCATTAATATGGCTGATACAGCTTCTAATCTCATTCTTAACGGTTTGGCTAGTTGTGAAGTTTTAACATAAACTTTTGACTTCAAGAAATTCACAGAAAGAAGTTAAATCGCATGATGTTCAATCGCGTGTTAAATCGCATGATGTTGCCTAAACGGGATATTACACGACCAGAAAATGTGTCCTGTTATATTGCCATTGTTTCTCGTGATATGTGTTAAATGGCGCCATCCTGTTGAAACTATAAGTCTTCGGCACTTATACCATCCATTTGAGCCACAAGAAGCTGGATTATCATGTTCCGGTACCGTTCACCATTGACTATTTGTATATTTACGCTAGCGTCTTCGAAAAAAAATGGTCTAATGATGCCCCGAGCCTAAAATTCACACCAACCAGTGACATTTTTTGGATGCATTTTCTTCTGTCGAAATATATATATGGCTTTTCCTCAATCCAAATTCGGCAGTTGTGCTTGGGTACGAAGCCATTTATGTAAAAATGGGCCACATCACTGCAAATTATTTGGAAAACTCACCGTCCAGTTGCTGTTGTCAAACTCCAATTGACAATTAACAAACTCTTTACTTGTGTATGGTCGGTAGAGTTTAGTTCTTGAATTTGTTGGTATGAAGAAGCAAATCTTTTTTCAAAACACGTTGCATAGTGCTTCTTAAAATATTCATTTCTTGAGCACAATGCCGAATGAATGTTCCCGGGCTCTCGGCTACATTCTGGAGAACAGCCGTGGTGTTTTTTGTTGAGCGACCTAGGTGAATACGAGTCGATCTGATATCAGTAATCGACCCAGACCTCTTGCATTTTTCAATTATTCTCTACACAGTTGAAGCGCTAGGAACATTTTGTCTTCCAAAAATTGGGCGCAATTTGCAAATTGTATCAGTCAAACTTGCACTATTTTAAAGTAATGTTTAACAATAAGTAAGGGTTCTTGTGTCGAATAATGATCTATTTTTATTAATGCTGAACTGTCTGTCATCAAACAGTGATAAGGGTTTCACTGTCAAAGTGTTACAGCAAAAATTGCCACAAACATAAGATTTTAGTCTATAAAATTTAGTAGAAATCGCAAAATAATTTTCAAATGTATTTCATTTATAGATATCCCGAAGGAACTGGATTGAAAATCACATGTGCTATACTGGACTGTCCCGAATGGCTTGGAGTTAGGCCGAAACCTGGTTGTTTCTTTAAATACGAGCTTGGAAAATGCTGTTCAGTTGGTGAAATATGTCGTAAGTATTAGTAGAAAACTAGTAAAATGTTCCGCCGCCATATCTTGCAGATATTGAAAGTAAAAAATATATTGGAAACTAGTTTCGTAATTTATCGTTCAATCACAAATTTCAACATTCAATTAGCTCAGCTTTAGTATATAGCTGCATTGAGTAAGCTTATTTTTTTGACAGCGTTTAAGTAATACAGATTTGATACCTCTAAACATTTATATTAATGTCATTTTTAATGTACAAATCAGGAGCCGATTTAGGTAATGCGGTTTGTTATGTTCAACCCACCATTCCAATCCAAATTTATATCACAGTTAAATATTGAATCGCAATATTCGAGTACAATATAGATATGTCCAATTTTATATTACTTCTCTGATGGAACTAGCAGTTTTTCTCACAGCCGGCTCCGGACCCGTCAACTGTGTGGTAGATTCCTTCTTTGTTAATGCAGCTACTATTTCGTTGGCGACAATGGCCCTATGCTCTGTTGCGCATATCGATGTAACTGAGTTGGTCATAGACAGTCTGAACAGTGCACTGATGCAGATTGGCTATGACCAACTATAAAAATCCGTTGTTTCTAATATTTCCATTTATTTTTCCTGCAGACAATGGAGGATTAGGTAGTTTATTACCGTATATTACTGCTCCCGTATTTCCAGAAGCTCTTGAACCGTCTGTGATACAAACTAGAGCAGATACCAGATAGGTAGCAGGGTCTTCTCTCCACAAACCTGAGTCTATTATGATCTCATAATTTCTGTATATATTGTAGGCTGGAAATATAGAGTCCGATTTCTTTTTTAGTATTTCAACTCTTGTTGTTTTAGTGTCCCTTTTCTGTATCAAATTTGGTCTATAAATGTTTATCCCATGGAGTACGGTTTAAGTCTCTGCCTGTATGATCAATGCTAATGGTGGGAGATCTACCAGCACTTTAAGTGGTGCCGTTAGACTCGTTTGCATAGCCCCGTTTTTTACCCAGGCACTCAGTTTTCTTTCTCTGTATGGAGGAGAGTTTATGCATTGTCTTAAACTGCACTGTCTTTTTCCACCACACCAGTGCTCCGTAAGTTATAGATGGCCTAATTACCGACTTGTACAACCAGTGCAACAAATAAGGCTTCAATCCCCATGCTTTTCTGTACATTCATCTTATAACTTCAAACTTATAACCGTTCTGTCAAGTAAGTTTGTTCGAGTACGAACATTTCGTGCCCCATGAAGTTTTAGACTGTCTAAGCCGTCCGGATGCCTTCTTCTGGTAAACGATATAACCGAAGTCTCCTGAGGTCTAATGGATAATTTTCTAGCCCTTATTCGTTGTCCACATTTCAACCACGTCATGCATATAATATCAGCATACAAACTTCAAAAAATGTAAGATGTTGGTCCTATAATATTTCCCATATATATCATGAAGTCTCTTTAAGATATTATTGACTACGTCTAGGGCACCGTTGAAGCGTAACATTTTATATTTGATTTCCTAAAGAGAAAGAAAAGGCTATTGAAATTAAAAAAGTACATGATATTAAAAAGAATGTTAAACACTATGGACAGGATATTAGTGAAGTTTTTTATTGCTCAAAATCAAGATATTCAAGTCCTTCAACGGTTAGAATGGAGATCTCCTAGGATTCGGTATGCTTTCCTAGATTCGTTTTCTATTTTTGGCAAAAGCCAAGTTATTTTTATTAGCATATCCTTCTGAAAATCAAATTTAACAGCTAAAGTTCTTGAGCTGTTTTTGAAAAAAAAACCGCTAAGTACAATACTTTGTGGTCAAGTGATTCTTAAATCCTTTAGTTCATAAGAGTTAATCATACTTAAAGCATTATTTAACAATGCTGCATTGACTCATTTAGCATCAACTGTTCCGAAAATATCACAAAAACATGTTTCAACTTAAACGAGACTGTCTCGCATTCTATGACAAATATTTAAGTCGGATAGACTTAGTTGTATGTACGCTAAAGGACACTAGAAATGTACAACTTTTTAGTCGTGTATCTAGAGCTTTAAATTGTTGAGAAAATAAGAATTCCGCAAGTTATAGACTTTAAATCAATAAAGCCTAACCGCTAGATAGGTGAGTAATAACTACAAATCAGCATACCAAATTTCATTACAATCGCTACAATAGCCTTCAGTTTACACATTCAAGACGCATGCGCCGCAATATGCACAGCCATTTTATCAAAGACCTCTGTTTTGAGCTAAAGGATTTCTAAAACGTATCTAAACGGAATTAACATTTGGTATTGATGTGATCTCATACGAAAAGTTCATTAGTGCGAGTGTATCCCAAGGATGTACTTTTGGGCGAATACTTTTTATGTATTCTTAATTGATTTGGACTACTTTGGAAAACTATTAGCAGCAAATAGATTTTTGCTAAGTACTGTTAAAAAATATACTGTTTGCGATACGTTTACACATTTGTAATATTTTGACTGCGTTAAATATATTTACATTTATTCAAAGAACTAAAGCTATTTATTTAAGTATATTTAAGAATTCCTAATTTTTATTTCTTTATAAAACACTTAATTATTTTTATATATCTCCAAATTATAGTTTAAATAATTTAAAAAATATATATTTTTTCAACTTATCACGAAATATAAGAACATTCTTTGAGTGAACATCAAATTAAATTCATTTAATATTTCTGGTTCATTATTAATATGTACTCATTTATTTGTTGCAGCGGAGAAGGAAAAACTTGAAACATGTCAAGTCGGCGACAAAAAATACTATGAAGGTCAGAAATTTGCATCGCCAGAAGATAAATGTGTTTCGTGCGTTTGTCAAAAGGGCTTCAATGGCAAATATGAAAAACCGTTCTGTAAGACAGATAAGTGCATCGCAGAAATTCATAATCCAGAGGGAATTCAGAACAATTGCGCACCAGCGTATAGGAAAGATAGTTGCTGTCCGTGGGAGTGGGTGTGTCGTAAGTTCGACCCAATAAAAATTTTATTTATATATAAAAGTAATAAATAAATTTTTAGTTATATAGGAGTACCAAGTACGTACTGGACTAACTAAGTACACTAAAACCAAATATTTATTTAGATAACAGAAAATGAATTACAAATTTAAATTGAGATTTAAATTTACAATCTTACATTCTAGAATCTAGGAATATCTGTATGATATATTCAGTATATATTTAGTTTAAACACTTGATCCTTGCAGCAGATATTCTTTCGTATTTTGCCGCCTAGAAGGACGAATAGAACAAAAATGCAAGTCTAATTTACGGTACAAAATCTAAATTATTACATTATCATGGAGACAATTTTGAATGAATAACACGGAATCCTTGATAATATAGCGCTATAAATAATAAATGAACGTACAATTTTAATTGTTCTGTAAAACAAAACAAATTATATATTACTTAACCCGCCATAACATACGTGGTATTCGACATACATTATCGCCTGAAAATCGCCTATAACTATATCGAATTTAATGTTGCACTTATGGCTGCTACAATAGCTCCTTGTATATGCCCCCACCGTAGATTATACTCATCAGTTCAGTTTACTGCAGGCTGTGAGTGAAGTTACACGTGTTTGACATTGTAGTGACTTATGTAGTGACGTTTGTGATACATATTATGTAAGTATTTTCTTTCTTTTCATGATATTTAGTTAACAGAAAATTATGTTTTGTTTCTATTATAGAAACAACATGTACGAACAGGGGCAAAAAGGCTTGAAGATTTATGGAACGAACTCATTACTGAAGAAGATATCGTAGAATCTGGTAGTGAAAAGGATATTGATCAGGTTTCTGAAGGTGAACATAACAGCGATTCGGAGCAAGATATAACAGCAGAGGATGAAATGAATTATGAGAGAATTACGAAAACAGAACCAAACTAGACTGAGTAAGGCACAGAAGATGAAATGATAGTGATAAATTCGATAATCAGTAATGATTCTTATTTCCGAAAAGATTCATCGAAATAGAATAAAATTTCATTCAACTGACGTATTCGTACAAGAGCAGACAATACCATTACACATTTGCCGGGACAAATATAAAAATTCAACAGAAATCATTTAATTATCAAAATAAAAATAGTGAAATCAACAAATGTTATGGAAATGAAAGCATTCATTGGATTGCTTTCATTTCAATTGCTATATTTAGCAGGAATGTTCCACTCTAATCGCCAAAACCTAAAAGACTTATGGCAAACCGAAGACTAGAGTAGATGTTTTTTGCAATACACGAGGATACACTGTTTTCAATTTTTATCTTTCATATACCATATGCGTATGTAATACCTATTGATATATGAAAGATGTAGGATACATGTTTTGACAATATTTTCTATTTTACCTTAGTACGTCTCTTATATTCAAATCACTACAGTCTTTTCAAACATAATTTAAAGAAGGTGCCAGAAGGAACAACTAAAACGCAAAAAAAATCAAAATTTTTTCTTGGTAAAAAAATTAAAGAAAGACGTTTTTTTCGGTGGCTGTGTATGTATGACTGGCTTGGCTGAAATTTAGTAAGTAAGTCAGCACTATTATTCCGCAAAAAACATTTATCATTTTTTTTATAAAACAAATATGGAGGATATGCGCCTTTTTTTTCCACAAAAAATCAGTTTTCAATCTAGAAGGCTGAAAATTTACATACAGATAATGCCTCGTACCATGCGTCTAATAAAAAAGTCCCATGTCTCTGTCATGTACAGAACGCGACATTGCTACATTCAAAGTTTCAAAATACTTGTCAATATATCTCCGAAACCATAAGATACAGGACATATAAATAAACTTTATTTTATAACGCCCAAGCACCTTTGATTTTATTTGAAACATTTTTTCTAAAATCACAACTTAATATGTATACTGGATGTTTGTTTTGAAAATTTTGCGGTCCATTTTCTCGAAAACTTTCCCGATAATTTGTTTTCATTTCTTGTATCGAAAGATACCTTAAAATATTTAAGGGATTAAAAGAGTTTAAAAAAATCTCATGTCACAGCACCGGAACAATTTGACCTTGAAAAAAATTTCTATCCTAAATATCTCGGTTGCTATGAAAGTTGGAAAAATGAGGCTTGGGGAGCATATGTAGGTCTAAGGGATCTTAATCTTGCCAATGTGAACAACTGAATATATTGAATAGATTTTGAGCAAAAATAAATTTTTCATAGAACTTTTTAGTAACACCTTATATATTTTATGCTATTTGATAGCATCTGCAATTCTATTTAAAATGATACCACATCAGTGATGCAACTCTTATCGTTTCCACGATATGACCCTTAATATCTCAGAATTTCTCAACTTGCCGCAATCTACTCAAGAATCATATTATATACATGTAATGCCTACATAATAGCTCATATATGCAAAGTTACAGGACTGTGCTTTTGCAATTGAATAAATATTGTTATTAGTGGCGGGTGCACATTACAATTTTTGGGAGGGTTCAAAATGATTATTTTATTGAGAAATTCAGTTTCAAAATTAGCACATTGAAATTTTGCTCCCTTATAGTATATTACATTATGCGTCGAATGAAAGTAGTGCCATCCCTGCAAGTGGTACAAAACACGACATTGCCACATTTAAAGTTACACAAACTTTTTGATATATTTCAAAAACTATACAAGATAGAACACTTAAATAAACTTTATTATATTGGCCACTAAAAGCTCGATCAATTGTATTTGAAACATTTTTTGTAATTTCAATTTAACATATATAGAGGGTGTTGTTTGTTTTTGTAAACTTGGAGATCCATTTACTTGAAACCGGTTCTTATACTACGTTAAATATCTCGGTTCCTCTGAAAGTTGAAAATCCCAATTTTGTGCAAAACGGACACGTGGAAAAATAACTCAAAAGCGGCAGCGGGTAAATAGTAAGTCAATAACGGCAACAGGTCTCCGCGCCAAAGCGGACAGAAAAGTTGTTCGCGCCGTAGGCAAATATGGGGACCATGTAATTAATGGGTTGGCGAATTCGTACATAGACGAATTCACAAGGCCAAGGCAGTATGGCTCTTTTAGAAATCAGCCGAAAAGAGAGTTCAAATCGGTCGTAAGCCATCGCAAATCGGACAGCGGAGCTGTCTGCGTCATAGTGAAATACTGGGAAAAAGTGAGGCAAGAGCGGCCGCAGACTGCGGCAAAGCATTTGTCCGTGCCGTAGGCAAATATAGGTACCGGGCGATTAATGGGTAGGCGATTTATAGATTAGACAAATGTTCTTTTGTTGATCCTAAACACTATTGTGCTAATTAAATTTAATAGACGACTTAAAAGGTGACAAAACTAAAAGGTTCAACTTTTTATTTTATGTAAGATATAAAAAAACGTAGGACTTCCAGTATATGAAAGATGGGGTGGCGATCTTTCCCAGTATAGAAAATGGAATTGGAAATGATTTGTCTCCGTTTCGACAATATAGAAAATGGTAAAGAGATAAACAATCGACAAATTACCCGCTGTGCGTGGAATTTAGGAAAATTTGTTAACAATTGCCAGCAATCACGCAGTACTTCATAGTACATGACACTTGATGAAAAACTAGAGTTTTTTCAAGGAAAGTGCTCGTTGAAGCAGTACCGCCAGATTCGGGATAAAAGTGTATTCCTTTTTTTATGCACGTTCCTATTATGTTTTAAACCTGGAAACATCTCCAGGAAAGCAGCCAGAAACTCCTTACCAACTAAGCAATTCTACATCATCCATTGCTGAGAAACTCATATGACACATTTCTGGTTCTAACCCGAACGAAACATTTGATAATTTGTACGCTAGCTACAAACTGCTAAGAGAGCATAAATTAACTCCCGTAGGTACACTCAGAAAAAATAAACGTTGCATTCCAGAAAATATTCTGTCCGTGAAAAAAAAGAACGTCTTAAACAAATTTATTTTGCTTCCTGAAAGACATAACACTATTATCTTATGTACCAAAGCCCATTAAAAACGTGCTGCTGATGTCCACAATGTACCATGATGGAATGATTGATGAAGCTACTGGAGACAAGAAATTACCGGAAATGATAAGTCTGCAATTTTATTAAACACGAAGTTGACGTAAGACATGAACGGTCTGCGACGCACAATGTATCAAGAACAATGTATCGTACAATGTATCAAGAAATTCACGCAGAGTGCATCTGACCGTCGAATTTTCAGTTTTAAATACTGCAACCTTTAATGCTTTGGTGATATACAGAACAAATAGTGGCGATTTTAAACTTCCTAGAAGAATGTTTATCAAAACGTTGCGCCTTGTACTTATCCGAGATTATATGCTCGAAATGAAGATTAACCCGACAGTTCATAGGCAACTTCGCGATAAAAATATTGTAAATGACAATTCTACAGTGTCACCTGTTAAAATTGCAACAGTTTCAGGAAGGTGTTCCATATGTCTTAGGAATAGAGATCGAATGACAAAATATTCATGCACTTAAAGCAAAAGATTGTTATGCTTAAAGATTGCTGTATAATGTTACCAACATTGTTTGAATTCGGCTAGTGAATAGCTTTTCTTCTATTAGAGTTATAATTTGCAGATTTTTTGTTTATTGTGTTTTATCATAAAATTTTTGTTATTCAATGTGTTTCTTCGCGTAGGATGTTTATTTTTCTTAAGAAAAAAATTTGAATTGTAATATGTTTTTTATTGAGTTGCTCTATGATAAGATATTTATTATATGAATAAAACTATTCTCATAGATTTTTTTTATTATTGTTTTTAGATAATCAAGTTATTAAATAACAAAATATAAAAAAAAAGAGACAGACAAAAATAGCTGTAGAGTTTGTAAATTTGGGGGTTGCTATACCCCACACCTGTACAAATAGAACAAAGAATCACATATCTATTGCCGGGTTAACCTAAAAATTATTATCCACCAAAAGGTATACTTATAAAATCAAGTGTCACCCAGCCGCACACACAACTTACATAATTGCCACATTTATACTTCTTAACAATTTACTGAGATACCATCATTTGCAGAAATTGTAAAAAGAAACTGTAAAAAGAAGACATTAAAGAAACGGACAGTAAAAACAAGTGACTCTGTTTTAAACGCAAAAACGAAATTGAGGTTATGTTACCTCAAAATAGCAACGATTTATTAAATAAAACTGATAATTTTAGTGGTTTTACAGAGGAATCCATATCAAATACTGAAAAACTTCAATTACGGTGCAAAGACACGAAGTATAATAATAACTCAAACACAAGGTAAATTAACAGAATTATATGACATTATAAAAAATCAACAAAAAATGCTCACCTCACTTATACCTGAAGTGAAGTTTTTGCGAGAACGAAGCATCTCTGAAGACAAAGTAATTCAAATTCGAAAAACCCACCAAAAAGCGAAATATACAACAGTAAGTAATGATATGATCAAATACTTAGAAATATGCATTAAAAATAAGACTGAATCCCAAAACAAGTGGCAAATATCTAAACAAAATATAAACAAAATATAAACAATTCTACCAAAAGTAGCATGACAGAACCACATCTAGACAAAAACAGAAACGAAATAATTTGTATCAGATTCAGAAACAAACATGACTGAACCATTAATTAAAACTCAGAAATACTACGTACGAGTAAATTAACTCAATAAAATCCAGAAGTAAAGTTAAACAAAGATGATGATGGAAATCTTTTAAACAGTATATAAAAGAAGCAATTGGTTGTTGGAAATACTTTATCAGTAAAATATGACACAGAAAAGGAACAATAAAGCATCCAAACGGTAGTTGTAAACAATGGAAAACAAGATAATGCAGGGGAACCAACCAAAGATGACTTTTGGGTTGTATCATATAAAAAGAGAAAACCTAGCATAAAGAGTTCTGGGAAACAAAATAACATACAATTAGCAAGTGGTACTTTGATAAAAAGGGCATGGCTACATATTCGAGGACTAAAGTTAGACATAACAGAAGAACAATTGCATGCGTTTCTAAATAAGAAATCCTATCGGAAGGACTTCCCTTGTGAATATATCAAAACAAAACATAATAAATCTATATTTGCTTCATTTAAACTTGGGGCTGCATACACCGAGTTAGAAAAACTGGAATATCCCGACAATTGGGAGGAGGGTATTTCGGTAATCCGTTACAATTTCTTATGGAGGGATCGCGAAATCGGAGCCGCTTGAAAGAAACTACGAATGCTAATCGAGGCGTAAATCAACCAAAACCTAGGAGGCATTAAAAATATTAACGTTAAATATACAATCTATAACAAACAAGATAGAAGCTCTCTTACATCACCAGTAAAAGACTAAAACATTCAGGCATTCCAGAATATTAGCTTTAAAAACATAACTGCACGTTATTTAATATTTGGGGTTTTAAACTAGCGGCAATGCACTATAGGCAAAACAAAGAACATGGAGGAGTCTGCATATATACCAGGAAAAATCTGAAAACAAACGAAATAGAATTTATAACGTACAACTCAGTTGAAATAGTCTGTGAACAAACTGAGTATTGTGAATTCATATACCAGCACTCAAACTATTTATAATGATATTATATAGAGCACCTACTGGAAATATTGAGGAATGTCTGGCTAAGATTGACTCATAATTAACATATATATTGCAAACATATGACGCAGATGTATCTATTACTGTATTAGGAGATTTCAGCCTAAAATTATACCGTACTCAATTAGTGTCCACAAGGCACTTACGATAAACATTGAAAAGGAAACCAAAGTAGAAGAAACCGAACTAAAACACAACTTCAATAAAAAGAATGTTCAAAAATTTCGACAGCTACTCATTAAGTCTACAGAATATATGACGTGCAAGATATAAGTATGAAATATGTTTGATTCCTCAAAATATACCTATATAAATTTAAAGAGGCTTTTCCATTACAGCAAGTAAAGAAATATCCTCAACCAAGTCAACCTCCGGATCTAAAACAAATAAAAGAAAATTTACAAATGACGTAAGAAACTTTCGGAAATACGGAAAGTTCACGGGTCGGAAATAAATGTAAACCACTGTACAACAAGTTATGCGAAGAAACAGCAAAAGCGAAAGGATCAGATTGAATTACAAATGCAGAAAATAAGTCTACGACTATATGGTAGATTATAAATGAAGTTAGTCAAAGAAACATAAAGACCATTTCACCAGATTGTAAAAACTGTAGTGATTACTACTGCAATATAGGTGACAAAATAATACAAAACTTAAAACATTAGAACAAACAATTCCATCAACAAATCTGGCGAACAAACCAAAACTCGAAATTAATATGTCCTCAATGTATTTTCATCCCACCGACGAAAATGAAATAGTACCAATAATGAAAAATATGAAAAACAAAAAATCAACTGACCTTTACGATTTATCACCAAAAATATTAAAATTTACAAGCGATATAATATCCAAACATTTGTAATTAATGCCTTAGTAAAAGTATATTTTCTGAAAGCGTGAAAGTTAGTAAAGAATGTCCCATATACAAAAAAAGGAGAAACGAGCAGCTTATGAGAGAATAATAGACCAATTTCTATTACACTCGTTTATAGACAAGGTGTGCAAAGCTCTCGATAAATACCAAGAATGCGTCTCTATAATGGGCGACATAACAAAAGCGTTCGATCTTGTACCACATATCGGACTCCTGGAAAAGATGGAAAACTATGGTATTCGAGGTTGATATAAATTAGTGAGGTTAACATAATGTCGATAACATCATAAAGAAATCTCATTTTATGCCAAAAATTGATGACTATTCAAGAAATGACCACGACGATGATGTGGAATTAATAATACCCAATAGGTGGCAACAATCAAACACTGCCTGACGTAATCTTTCCCAACGAACCAATACATAATCATGCTGTAAGTATAAGATTAAATTTGTGACAGACTCCCACTCGCAACGCTGTTAATTAGGAGTATGGTTTTGTTGTTCCACCAATCCTCAGTGGACTTACTGAGGGCTCACTACACCATAATTAATGAAACAGCATTAAAGACTTTACTAAATACGTCTATTGGTCTTCATAATAAGAAGAAAGAAAGAAATATAATTGCAAAATTAAATGGGAAGGGGCACAAACGTGCAGTTATGTGGTAGCAAAACTATAATTACGAGGAAAGTATGTAGCGTATGGCAACATAATTAGGACAATGACAATGGAAGGAATACTAGGAATTTCATAACATGTAACAGTGCGTCGCTCGGCGGTGTTACTGTTGTCAAGTGACTTAAACCAACCCGTAGGTTAGAATTATACACTCTAGCGGATATAGGTAAGGTGTTGCATGTATTTTTCACAGGAAACAAACCTATCAAAAATGCATGCAACCGAACATTGTAAGACATATGAAATCGGTTACCAAACGCTTATTTATCCAGCGATTGTAGCTCTGCAGGCTGTCTCGGCATGCCTGGTCGTCGAGTACTGGCTGCTGCTGCTGCTTAGGCTTCATAAAGTGAACTGAATAATTCGGTACAAATCTCGGTATTTATAAGCCGGAGCCAGCACAGAAAGTTTGCTCCATTTACGGGTCAGCTAAAGGGAATGGTGTTCCCTTCAGCACACGTTAAACACCGCTAATGCATGTACAAGTGAGCAAGCAGCGAACAGCAATCATACACAGCTCTCTGGTGTTTAATAATATAGCGTTAGTAGCCAACTCGCGTACGCTTACTGATACATCACAACCGCATTTATGTTTTATTTTGGTTTACAGTGCGTAACCAACCATTAATTTAAAGTTCTGAAATAGCAGAAATAAATCAAACCCAGTCCAATTGATAACATCAAGTGTTCTGTTAATGTGCAATTGCTTTGCATATTTTGTTCTATATGTATCGACATAAAATCATTCATGAGACCGATGTTGGCGTGAGGGTACTTTCCATCTAACAAGTGATAAGAGTTTGCCGACATAAATTTGGTTATTCACTGTTTTATAGACTACAAGTTTTTCATTAGTACTACGGCGTTGCTCAAAGCTATTTACATTTAGATCAGCTCTGATAGTATGGTATTAATGATTATTAACTTGTATTAATTTGATATTAATGTATCGTATTAATTTGATATTTTTATGGTCATCTTCCAATCGCAAAATCCGAGCAACTTGTTCTGAGGTTTTTCAATTAAGGATATATATAGATATATATATATATATATATGTATATATATATAAACATATATATATATATATAATGTATGTAAAACGTCGTAAGCATTATTATATATCACTTACTTTATGACTCGAGTTTCGGGCGTGGGCCCATTATCGAACTGACTGTTGTTAAGATCGAGTTTTGTCATTTGCTGCGCGTGTCAGTCTTCTGTCTAAAGTCATTTTTGCGGCGTTGTCGGATGTACTATTTCTTTGTGATGTTGAGGTTCATTGTTTCCATATAAGATCTTGAGTGGTTTTAGTAGACTGTTAAATTTGCAGTTTTTCTGTTCATTTATTAACTTATTGTTTAGGTTATTTTTAAATATTTCGATGTTTTCTTTGATGTCTAAGTTTCTATTGCTCATTTTCTAGATCTTCATAGTTTCTTCAATGGGTCCATGTTGATGATTGTTGTTGAGGAGGTGGTTGGCGTAATGAGTGGTAAATGTCCGGTCTTCTTGTTGCATATTGATGCTCTCTGTATTTTGCTTTGAGGGTTCTGTTGGTTTTTCCAATATAAAACTCCTTAAACCAACAGAAAACGAACAGAACCCTCAAACCAAGATAGAGAGAGCATCAATATCACGCTCACGTCCACAGCAATACAGCCGACGCCCTTGACACAACACAACAGATTAAAATGACTGCGTATGTCGGAACTAGGTTACGTCATGTCCCTCTACTCTCGAACATGCAGCATCACGTCTTGTACTTCTGAGTAAAACAGCATATCATTCCTTTATATATGAGTTGAATAAAACCGCTAAATATAAATTTAAATGCTTCTATGAAAGGGTAGAGATAACGTTAAGCAGTTTTAGAAAAGTAGCTATCACACAGAAGCTGTGCTCGACGGAAAAATTCTGATTACATACTTGAATTCAGGATACAAAAATGCACTAGAATAACTAATTACATATCTTGTGAAACAAATCCGATTGACTAGTGTAACCTTTTAAATTATTAAATTAGGAGACCTATAATCAGAAAATATATTACACGTCTTAAGGTTGCCAACTTTGTTTCGACCGATA
>WYDF02302115.1:0-15520 GCA_009867245.2 Adranes taylori
TGTTTTAAATTCGGATCAACCACGTGACGTGTGGAATTGTCGATCAACTAACAAGTAGGCTGGTCCAAGTCTATAGGAGACGAAAAATAAATGACAAAATGGAAAATACATACCCCAGCAATTTTTTCCTATATATAAATAAGAAATACCTGCAAAATTTTAGATCGGTCGGACGACGTTAACCTGACTCGCCGGAAGGTCAAAGTTCAGCGATTTTAGAAAATTCTCTTAAACACTGCGGTCAACACACCGGACGTGACAACAATGTGTAACTGATGTTGACGTATCGAGTGATCGAGCCTTAGATCCTTGACTAATCAGAACGTAGCTTAATATTGCACCATGCAATAGGGGGTGAAGCTTCTTAACAACCTTGGGGTTATTATTATAGACAATAGTATTTGGAGTGTAGTGTCCAGTTATTCTGGAATTGTCTGTGAATAAAGAGCGCTCCCAAATTAGTTAACCAATTTATTTAATTTTCTTCGGTTATTTCGGTAGTTTTTGTTACTAAAAAGAAATCGGGATTATTATTTGTGTAATTTGCGTATAACGTGAACTCATCTCGAAATGCCACGAAGAGTTTTTCTTATTGGAGAGACGAGTGCTCAAATCACTACAAGCAAACTATAAGAAAAGACAGAGTTCCAACACAGCATCAGTTAAATTGTGAAAAGAAACTTAAAAACTTGTACCAAGAATGCTGTGATTTAAAAAAGAGTGAACATAAGAAGAGCGAAGTATGCAGAGAGAAAGAGAAAGCATTTCAAGAGCAACTGGATAATCTATTCGACATAGCTCATGCTGAAGATGAATCCATGATAAGATATCAACAAGATCAGGAATTTTTGAGGATGCGAAGAGAAAAAGGACGAGTTGGATATATGTTAGGAAGCGGTATGGAGTGAAAAGTAGAACTGCATCTCGAGAGGAGAAGGAAGCTTATAGAACAGAAAAACACAATACTTCTTCAGATATTGCAGGTGATTGAATGTTGCGATTTGTATGGAGATTGTAGATTTTGTATTATTATTCCAATCTAGACAGGGACTTCGCTTTCAGCTACGAGGAGTCGCAGCAGGAAGATGAAAACGTAAATGATGCAGAAATGTGTAATTTAAATGAATATGTGGCTTCTGGTTCCAAAAGACAAGAAATAACGGCTGCCTCAAGTTTCTCTAAAAGACTTAAATGGTATATAATGACACCAAGACTCGCGCCTACATTTGACAGGTGTAAAATTAGCGACAGGGATGCTGTTCACATGTTATCAACTTTCTGCGATGCTGTATCTTTGGATATCAATGACTTTTCTATAGTTCAGATCATCATCATCCGTTAGGAGAAGCCGTTTGGATTACCGTGAAAACATTGCCATACATATTAAAAATCAGTTTCTTCAAGCAGATGTTAATTATATTGTGATTCATTGGGACGGAAAAATGCTTCAGACTTTAACAAATAAATATACTGCAGATCGTCTTCCAGTTATCGCAACCACTCAGGATACGGAACAGTTATTGGCAGTTCCCGAGTAACCATCATCTGAAGGATATATGTTAGCTTCAGCCGTTTTCGAAACTCTTTAAGACTGGAGTTTAATTGAGAAAGTACAAGCGTTTGTTTTTGAACCGACAGCTAGGAATACAGGAAAAATAAAGGGATCCTGCATTTTGCTGGAACAAAAATTCGCGAGGGATCTTTTGTTTCTGGCTTTCCGGCACCATATCTTTGAGTTAGTGCTTCCGGGGATATTTCTGGAAGCGAATGTATGCACTATGTCTATGCCATTGCCATTACTTCTATACACTATTTATTTGTAAAACATAGGTAGATATAAGAGGCTCCGCCACAGCAATTGATTCGAAAAAGGGCTCCGCAAGTCAAAAACGTTGGGAAACGCTGGACTAGGTTATTAGCTTTGTATATTAACTCATAGACGTGACTGTTGATATCAGATTTCAATAACACTGATATTTAACAACATATATATTTTTGAATTTACTATGTATATTGATACAGCAATAATAATTTTTCCAAGATCAAATCATACGTATCAAATGAACTCTTTGCAAATAGAAATTTATCACACTCCAATTTGTGTAAGAATTATGTTCTAAATTTTAGACTACTTTTTTATTGTTAATGTTAATTTTTGTTAATTTTTTACAAATATGCAAACACAGATGTCTCATTAAACTTTAAAGATTATTTTATATTATGTCATGTTATTTTTTCTACCCCTTTATTTTCTTCCGTAACATTACTTCTACTCACTATTTATTTGTAAAACATAGGTAGGTATAAGAAGCTCCGGAACAGCAATTGATTCTAAAAACGGCCCCGCATGTCAAAAAGGTTGGGAAACGATGGACTAGGTTATTAGCTTTGTATATTAACTCATAGACGTGACCGTTGATATCAGATTTCAATAACACTGATATTTAACAACATATATATTTTAAAATTTACTATGAATGTTGATACAGCAATAATAATTATTTCAAGATCAAATCATACGTATCAAATGAACTCTTTACAAATGAAATTTATCACACCCCAATTTGTGGAAAAATTATCTTCTAAATTTTAAACTATTTTTTATTCTTAATGTTAATTTTTGTTAATTTTTTTACAAATATACAAACACGAGAGAAGATCCTTTTTATTTTAGTACTAGACGTATGTGTCAATAATATTTTAAACTTTCCTTGTAAAATGATAAATTATTAATCGGCAGTTTTAGCTACTGAGCCATTTGTTGCTTTAGAAGCAATAAGCATAACGTTTACATATTACAATATGAATATGCATTGTTATGCATATACTTTGAATTTATACACATTATTGCTACCAGCAACTTAATTTTATTCGTTTTACTTAAGCAATTCAATTTATATTTATATATCTCACGGCGATACATCACTTCTTATTATAACAATAGTAATAACAACACTACCTTATACATTTCTCATATATATTTTGGTTGTTGTTTTTTTTTTCTCCTGATATATTGCTCTTACGAACGTCATATCCTTCTACATGTATCAAGAATTTTATTTTGTATATATTTTGCTATTCTTGATGTGTCTGTTTCTATTGTTATCCTGGTACTATATGTAGTTTTTTTTTCCTATAACAACGCAATGTGGAAAATATCAGAATCACAATATCGTGAAATATGTTTCTACTATGATTTACAATGACAAACCTTAAAAATATATCTTACAAAATAATCTATTCATAACATATGTAGCTTTAAATATGTAACTTGTATCAAATAAATAAGGGTTTTTTGAGTCATAGAACAAGAAAATGAGATGGTGATAGCATAATGTAGTGATTATATTTGAGATATGAGCCGGAGATAACGCAAAATTGAATGAAAATTATATTAAACATAGACACATTTGTTATTGTTTTTATATTTATTTGTTTTAATATGATTATATATTGGTAGTTGTTGTTCTTTATAGTATTTGTATTTTGCGGATGATACTGTACGCTTTGCTATAATTTTCATATTGCAATAATTTTTCTATGCTTAACCTGTGTGTAATATTTAATAATTCCAGAGTCTTGATTTTTAACGGTTTTTCCACATTGGCCCCAGGTTATTATTCCATATCTCAGATGACTGATTATATGAGCATTCTTATTTGTGTAAGGATAATGCGGTGACAAAAAAGACATGGCAGATTGTAGCTATTAATATTTTTAATAAGTTTTAAATTGCATTACATACGTTTTAAATTTATTAACCAAAGTTTTTATCAAAAATCACTGTAATCCCTATATAACTTTTCGTCAAATTGGCACCTCATTATAATTTTATTTCCGTTTAAGATGCTTATATAGCAATACATATTATATAATTTTACAAAAATAAACTCAAAATTATATTTTAACTACCATAAAAAACTAAATCAATTTATCCCCTCACACACACCTTTACAATCCCTTACCCTTATAATCCCCCCTAACCTTCTTTCCTCCTCCATCCTGCCCTCTTAGAAGAAGTAGGCATGCGTTCCCTTTGTTTTATCTCCTTAATACCGTTCCTTCTCAGCTGAATAATTGTTTCCATTATCCTTATACCTCCTATTCTTCCTCCCAAACACACGCTTACATTACCTGCCAAACATCTTTCTTCATCACTCTAATTCATTCTCGTACATGCATTCACCTATGCTCCCACCTTTCCTCATCTTTTCCACATATCCTACATACCTTCTCACTCTCATCCATCCATATATGTTTCCCCTTTCATCACTCCCATATCTAAATCGCGCAATCATGTGTTTTTCATAGTTACATTTGGTGTCATATACTCTGGCATTTCATTCCCATTCATTATACTAAAATATTTCTTATTATATTTTCTCGAACCAGCTTCCTAATTTTTAATTTTTTTTTAAATATTTTTAAACCGTTTGTCATTATGTGCTTCATCTTATACGAGTACTAGTTAAAATACTTTCATGGGGAAGAGAGACATAGGGGACAGCTGCCTCCCTTACCCTTCCTTGTGTATCTCATGACACTTGTTACTTTTGTCCCTTCGTACATTCCTCTTACAATCCAAATTATACTTTCTGACATTCCAACATGTTTCATCCTCATCCAAAGTTTCTCTCTCACTATGTTGGCAAGTGCTGCTTGTAAATCCAAAAACATCATATATAATTTCTTTCCGGTACGTATTTCCTGATTCATCACATAATTTACGATTACCAAATTATCAGTTGTCTCTTCCGTTTATAAAATCATTTTGCGTTTTTGACAACACCCTGTTCTCAATAAAATATTGTAACCCTCCTATAATTCTCCACTTGCGTTCTATATCCTCTTTTATATGTTGAGATTATTTCACCTTCTGTCTATTCCTCTGGGATATTCTCCCTCCCAGAGGGATATTCTCCCTCCCAGAGGGAGATGCATTCACCTATGAGGAATATTCTCCCTCCCAGAGGGAGAATATTCCAGAGGGAGAATATCCCAGAGGGAGAATTCGGGGTTGTCTGAATTTCTTATTCAGACAACCCCGAATTTATCAAGGCTTGCCGTCACTTCCTTTGCCCATTTTCCTTATTTTTGGGAAGGATTTAGTTTTATAGTTTAACATGGTTCAAGAAGCACAAAGATATATGAAACAGAGCCTTTAGTTATAAATTTTATAAAACTTTAGGCGAGGGGGAGTTGTATGATTTCAAAACCTTTTGAAAATATTTGTTTAGTAATGTTACTAATTTGTCTAATAAATTTTAGTACATGAAGTAGGTAACTATAGGATATTATTAATATTTAAAAGATTATTTTGTATCAGAAATAGAAACTTGAATAAAATTATTTACCCAGCGATTATTTTTTTGGTAATCGAAACCTTTCCATTTTGGAAACCTTGTTAGCATGAATAAATAAAAATGGTGTAAAACAAGACTAAAAGAATATTTTCCTTCCAGAATCGATGTGAGCAGTATCAAGCCACTATAGCCCAGTTGAACAAAGAAATTTTATCGCTTCGAGAAGAGCTCGAGAATCGAACACAGTGCCAACTGCAACAGCAGCAACAATTGCAGTTTTCTGCTGATGCGGAGGCTGCAATGTTCCAACGAAAATTCGCGGAGGAATCGCGCAAACAATATGAGAAGTGTCTGGATGACGTAGCGAATCAAGTTGTTAAAGCTTTGGTCGCACAAAAGGTATATTTTTTATTCGCGTTGATTGATTTGTTTAATCTTTATTAAAATGTATATTAAAATTTTTGTTCATTTTAGGGCTTGAAAGAAGAATTGGTCTTCCTCAATAATCGCGTCCACGATTTGGAGTCACAAAACTTAAGCTTGACGTCAATGCTTGTCCATCAACTACGTACCGCATCAACACCACAAAATTCGGTTGATGGTTCACTCATTAACGCTAATAGTATATCTATATCTGGTATAGCGAACGCGACAGCATCTTGCACCGACGAGATCAGCACTAGATTACGTACAGTGACGCCAGCAACGACATCTTCTGAGCGCGAACGACGAATTCCAACAATGCAAACAAATCGTGATAGAGAGCGGCGATCATCAAATGAATTTACAGCATCACCCGAATGTGGTACGTCATACTTTATACTCATATATTACAAGATTTCTACTGAAATGGGTTTAAAATATCCACAGATATTAATAAAAAATTAGAACAAGAATTTGATGCCCATCATTTAAGATTTTGATATGACAGGTGTTGTTTTCTATCATCCTTCATGTAGCACTCAATCTAGTCATTTTCAGGGTTTATCTACTGTGTATATTCACTAATTTATATTAGAGTTGGAACGTATGGACCCAAACATTAAATCAGGTCTTCGGATAAAAAAATGCTCCTTTTCCTCCATTCCGAATCAATTGCACTCAAATTATGGGAAACCCTGACGAACTAGTCAACGCTTCTGACATTGTAATCAAAACCTATGTATTCTGCGTTGGCTTAGAATAACGTTAGCTTCCAGTCAGAAGTAAAATTTATTGTTGTAGTAATAGCCCATATTGTCACATTTATTTTTAGGGAAACTACTACTCCTCAACGTGACGGGTAAGAGAGGATCTTTGTATGGGATACATAGCGATTCTATCCTACCCTAGGTACCGTCTCGTACAATAACTAGAAAATACGATTCACTTTAATAAAATAAAATACAAGACTTTGTCATTGGTAGGGTTACGAGCACGGTTCTACTAAATCAATATAAATATAACTAAACTCTGCGCAACCCTAACAATCGCGATTTGTCTCACAGTCAATACTGTTTGAATAAAAGACTTGTCTAAACTTAACAAAATGTATTTATGCATATTCTCAGAAATGCGTACATGTAAATAAAATAAATATTCGTGCATTCAAAGTAAATAATTCATTCCCAAAATAATACAATAAAATGTTACTTATGTTCGATTACTATGTACAAATAAATTAATCAAAATGGCATTCATGATTCATCAATTCGATTCTCAAATTATTTATAAAATTATTCTAGTTACAATTTCTGGGTTTCCTTTCATCACAAATTTAATGTAGAATTACACGCAGTTACCTTATTCATTTACTTGAATTTACTTCGATAAGTAAATTTGTTGCCTGCTGATTTAATTTAATTCATTCAAAGAATTCTACTCAAAACAATTATTTAATTATTACAGACTATTGTGTACTACTAGGCCTCGTATCTAATTTGATTTCCGATACTTAAACACTTTTATTTATTCATGATTTCATTTGGAATTAATTATAATTTAATCTAAATTAATTCATGGATTTATGTTGAAACCCCATAGTGACAATTGTTCAATCTTTAATCAACAATAATAGATCTCTGTGGAACTTTTATCTCTTTTTTGGGTAGCTAATTTTCCTACCAGAATTACGTCTATATCTCTCAGTACTATTCCCTCTCATGGTAAATTTGTTTCTTCTAATGGACCCGAATTTTCCCCATAGCTATCGCCATGATTAATGTAAATCTAATCAGATATGCTTTTTCTACTCATAGTAACACAATATCGCACGTCAGCTCTTTCACTAATGATTGGTTACCAATCAGATCCATTTATTCACACATACACTGACATAGTGTATGTGAGACTGTGTGATGAGTCTATGTGCCTGTGTAAAATAATTTGTTTAAGATTTAATTAAATCGGGTTAAATCAACGATCAATGATTATTTCAACATTTTAATTGTAAATCTGATTTATGGTAAAACTACCTATAGGCGACTGCCTTTTGGAGGGGAGCTGGGGTTTACTTATTGTTTAACTAGTGAATATAATTCGGGCTGAAAGAAACGACAGGAATCTTTAAGACCTAGCCAAAAGATGTGTTATATGATGGAAAGCCAAGTGTGGAATGGCTTATATTATCGCTTGAAATTGTAAAGGAAAACACAATTCTTTCTTTTGATTACATTTTAAAATAATGTTTATAATTTACATAATTTATTTACTCATCTATATTATAATTTTGGATATTATGGTTTGTTTCTACTAACCTAGTTACATACAATGTTTACTATTTTAGAATAATCGATTATACTGACTGCTGATTCGATGCGTCCAATGGTCCAATTTCTCCATTGATTTCAAACAAAACTTATAATATCGACATCCCATATATTTACATAAACTAATTTATTCAATGTATGTGCAACTTTTGGCACTCTATATCCTATTACTACAAAATTGATTATGAACAACTTTATCTACTACACAATACATTTTCCCAACTTATTTCATCTGGCAAACAACCTGCTTACATATTAACAACATTTCACAAAGTCTAGCCATCCTGGATTATTTACAAGGGTCAAACATACGAAACTATCATAAAACTGCATTAGAACGAAAACAAATTGCATCGTTACAATATTCTAGTTAATGCCCGTATTATTTTTTGTATAGAAAATGACAGATTAACGACATTATCTTGCCATCATGAGTACGATAATTCTTCGCGAGATGGTGATACATTAGAACCGAACGATAACACTTCAGCGGATGTGTCACCGATAAAAATCACCACTACCTTAACAAATACATCGGAATCGAGTTGCAGTAATATGGGAGACTCATCCACATCGATTTTCAAACATTGCAATTCGTTCAATTCGGAAATACTCGGCGGTGAACGTACACCATCTGGTGAGCTAAATACAGGAAGTGATACGAAAACATTAGAGAGAACAGCGTCCTTATCGGAAAAGGATTTGTGTTCGGAAGATAATAGTTTTGGTACGCATAGTTATATTAACTTGTTTCAAGTACTGATATTTCTGATTTGCAGTTTATATAACATCGGATGGATAAATGTTGATATTTTTGTAAAATAATATATTTATTATAAAAGTGGTTTTGGTCAACTAATTTTATCCCTCTCGTTGTAGAAAACAGTAATAAAAGTCAAATTTTCAAATGTTATGTTTCTTTAGATAAGAAATTTTCTGCTGAAGATAAGAGAAGGCATCAAGTATTAACAAAACTTTGGACTGAATTGAAAGGTACTGAAGTAACGCCGAAAAGACTAATAGAGGCCTTAAGTGTACTTGATTCTGCACTATGGGTACCACCCAAACGACCAGTATCATTAAATCTGCACCTGCCCGTTCTGCAAACTACGAAATATCGAAAAACAAAATCTATTTTAGGTTAGTATAGTTTAATTTATGTTATAATATGGTATTGACTGGAGCATGAGTTACTTTTACTTTTTATATTATATTAAGAAATAATATTCTTCATAAACTACTTCGATCCAGACTAGATTTATTTTGATATTATAATGTTATTACACTTTTAGCACATGCAGTTACAAAATCTGCCGTCCCAAATCCAACACTAATCGCACCAACAGCATACGTTACACCTGTAACTTGCGCTACCGCACCCACATCAGCGCCATCTTCCGGCGTTAGCGGTGTAACACTAAACTGTGGATCAAGCACTGTTACAGTAACTGCAGCAAATGCTATATTAAATCATGCCCCAGAGTCACCTGAAAGTGGTGGTAATAAGGATGAAGGATATTCAACAATGTCATCCGATGTTCAAACTGAAGTTGGTAATCCAACCTCATCAGCGGCGACGACGACGGCGACGGCAACTTCTTGTTCGAACGCTTCAGTTAATACTCGTTGTGGTGCTGTAACATCAGTTAATCATAATAATTACGGCAATGGATTAATAGATGGAGCCGTCTTGGCTTCGCGTGGATTAGAGGATTTAAAAGAGGCGAGCGATGAAACGACTGAAGTTTCCGTTATTGATGCACAAAATTCATTGAAGAATTCTAGTATTAATAAAGTTCATAGTAATAATCATAGGCTGTTAAGTAATGATAAGTCTGATCCAGATGTATTATACATACCTCTGCACCTGTTGCATAATTTAAAACAAAGGTAAGTTTTTTTATTATATTACTATTTTATTTTTATATTTATAATAAAGGATATCAGCAAGCACTTGAATTTAAAAATTTTAAAGATTTTATTATCATCTTCAGTTATTAAATAACAATAAACATGAAATAAAATGTTGGCTAAATGGCCACTATTGGTCTAGTGGCAACTACGTACTCTAATTACAAAATTTCGCAGTACTTTTTGGACTAAGAGTCCTTGGATTTTAGGAATTTGTATTTAATTTTTTCTTTGAGTACTTCAATTCTATCCGAGTGGTTCGAATGTATTTTATTCTATTTGTATTTTATTATTTAATATTTTAAGAATTGTATAATATAAATTGTTGCGATGGATCAATTGAAATTATTTAGAAGAAAGATATCTTTCTGTTTATTAATATCGTTTTGTATTTTGTCATAGAAATAGTTTTCCACCCGTGAAAGATTTGCTCCCATTTCAACACATCATGCGCAGCTTTTCCGATTCTCATCTGTGTATAAAAATAACGACATCGCCAAGTCCATATTTATCATTTAGTACGTCAGTATCAAGTAGTCCAAGTATTCTTGTCCTCGACGTTAGTGATAGAAATTTTAATCAACTTAGAAGAACAAAGGCGACTGCAAGTCTAATTAGTAAGTTGAATCTTACAAATCTTGAGTACCGATACTAATAATATTATTTTAAGAATATTTTTTCATTAAATATACTTTAATTTTTATAAGCTAATACCAATGTTGAATTACGTGATGAAACATCACCCATATCATGGTCCAGTATTGGAGAGGATCGTTTGGAAAATTCGAAATGGGATGGAGAATATGTTCAACACTGGCTGAGGCTCGATGAAACTAGATCTAATTTACAACAACATCATCGTGACTTACTTGAGTTAGACTACGATCGCAATGAACTAGAAGATTGGAGCTTAAGTTTATCTAATGGTAATTACATCAAAAATTAATAATATATAATTCCTTTGCATTATGAATTGTGCTTTTCTTATTTGCCCTGTATACATAATACTTTAAAATAATTATACAGAAGCTGGTCCACATCAACAGCAATCTTCAGGTTGGAAAGGTACTGCTGCGAACACACCTCTTTCTACACTGCCATCGATTCAAGAAAATAACGCTTTAGAATTGGAGGAAGATTCTAGCGAATGTTTATGGAATGGATCTACATACATCACTGATCAGGAAAGTCGTGATATTGTTGCTTTGCTTATGGATGGAAATGTAACTAAGAAGAAAGTCGAAACGATTGAAAATTGCAAAGTAAATATTTTGATTTACATTCTTGAAATATGTGAAAATAAACAGGTCATAAGTCTAATTTATGCAATTCTGAATGATTTTAATAAATTAAGAACTAAAATCTAACAGTTTCCTTCTATTTTTTAGTTGCAATTGTACATTAAATATATGAATCAGCTAAACAGGTCACAAAGTTTTTACTTGTTTTACATTATTTTTAGTTATTATTTATTTCTTAATAAATAGAAGAACAAATTTCAAGTTGTTGAAATTTGACAGTATTGGTACAGCTGATTTACTAGCAAAAATAGAGTATAAATTCTCCATTGGTACAATTAAAAATACTTAAACTGTATATGTGCTGCATAAAACAAAAACAAAGAATGTTTCGGCAAGAACTTGAATTTATAATAATTGTGTGTGAAAATTCAAGTTCTTGCAGCTAATTCAAGCAGCTATATTTAGTAGTTTTTTAATTAATACATGGAAAATAACGCGTTATACTTTAGAAGAACATTTATTAGTAGTGAAAATTCATTATAAACAATTTGCAAGTTACGTGATCATTTAAGCATGCATAAATGACAGTCGTGACCTGCTATTCAAAATTTGATCAAGAAATTTGAGAGGACGTTTTCAATAAATCGGTTGAAAACATCTCTGCTGTGATATTCAATCTTGCTAAACAACACAATACCACCTCTCCATCCGCTTCGCGTACTAGAATTGAACTGCCACCGCAGCACCCTAGCGAATTTTAACAAAACATTTGCACCTGTATGCTTACTAGATCATGTTGACTTAACAACTACAACCTTCCGATCATAGATAGCGCAGAAACTTTGCCAACTGTATATTGTAACATTTGCAAGGTGACGATGTATTCCAGGGCAAAATTGTTTTTAGTGACGAGGCTCACTTCCACCTCAACTACTTCGTTAATCAACAGCCCTGCAAGAACTTTCGATGCGTCCTCAAAATGTGATAATTTAGCGTGATATGTAGGTTGGAGGTGTAATCGGACCATACTTTTTTGGAAAATGATAAAGGGGCAGCCGTGACGCTGAACGACGATCTTAACCGTAACATATTAATAAACTTTTTTTGCAAGAATTGGATGGCATAGTCTTAACTGAGATGTAGTTTGAGCGGGATGGCGCCACGTGCCATACCGCCGCGCTGCTGCAATCCAAGTTCAAAGATTGTATCATCTCTCATTTTGAAGACCAAAACTGTTTGGATTATTTCCTCTCAGGTATTTTGAAAAATATGGTATATGTGAGCTACCCTGAGACAATTGAAGTTCTCACAAAAAAAATTAAACGCCAAATTTGTAAAATCCAAAGGCGCAGTGCCTTAGCGAAATTTAACAAATGATCTGCACTTGTATGCGTACTAGATCCAGTTGACTTAACACTTACAGCCTTCCAACCATAGAGAGCGCAAAAAGTTTACCAACTGGATGTTGTAACACCTGCACGGTGACGATGTATTCAAGAACAAAATCATTTTGTTCTGACCAGGCTCACATCCACCTCAACAGCTTCGTTAATCACAGCCGTGCAAGAACTTTCGATGTGTCTTCAAAAAGTGACAATTTGGTGTGCCATGTAGGCAGGAGGGATGATTGGATCATACTTTTTCGAAGATGATAAAGGTGAATTCGTGGTGATGAATGACGATCATACATGTTCATAAACTTAGTTTTTCAAGAATTGAATGGAATTGACATAAATGAGATGGGGTTTGAGCAGGATGACGCCACGTACCACACCGCTCACAAAAAAAAACGTTGGTGCAATCCAAGGTCTAAGATCATATCATCTTTCATTTTGAAAAACAAAACTGGCGGCCAAGATGTTGCCATTTAACCTTTTTGGACTATTTCCTCTGGGGGTTTTTGAAAAATATGGTCTATGTGAATCATCCTGGGACAATTAAAGATCTTAAAGAAGAAATTAAATCCCAAGTTCGTAAAATCCGAAGGTGCTTAGTCCAAAACGTACTACGAAATTTCGTCAAAAGAGTACATTCTTGCAACCACACTAGCGGTGGCCATTTAAAGTACATAAAATCTAAATTTAGCCATAAAATCCAAAAAAGAACACACTAATGTCTTTTTTAATTTATATAAAATACAAGTTTTTGCTGAGACATCCTAGCAAATTCATTTGTTGTCAGACACTTATCCTAACCAGAAATCATTTTCTCATCTTTTTTCCACTGTCTTGCCATACTGTTTTTGCTAGAAGATTGTTGCTTTGTTGAAGGTTTTTTAAATTAAAAGATTTGCACCTGTATGCTTATTAGATCCCGTTGACTTAATAGCTACAGCCTTCCGATCATAGATAGGGTCGTACTTTTTCGAAAAGTTAAAGATACATCCGCGACGATGAACGACGGCCGTAAGCGTGACATGTTGATAAACTTTTTTTGCAAGAATTTGATGCAAGAAAACGTTGGTGCTTTCCAAGTTCTAAAGTGGTGTCATCTCTCATTTTAAAGATCAAAACTGGCCGCCAAGATGTTGCGTTTTAACCTGTTTGGATTATTTCCTCTGGGTTTTTTGAAACATTGCTATATATAAACTACCCTGAGACAATTGAAGGTCTCAAAAAAAAAATTAAACGTCAAATTCGTAAAATCCAAAGGCGCTAACTCCAAGGTTTTCCTGAGACATCCTAGCAAATTCATTTGTTGTCCGACGCTTTTCATCCGAATTATAGAAATCATTTTCATCATCTTTTTGTCCACTCGCCATACTGTTTTTGCTAGAAGATTGTTGCTTTGATGAAGGTCTTACCCAAATTATTCCGTAATCACTTTTAGATTGCTTGCTTTTAAATTCTTTTAGAGGTCTTTGCATTTTAATGAATGGCGGCTGGTGTATTGCGCAGTTTCACCTAAACGCCCACTAAAAATAAAATAAAAGACATTTCCAAATTATTCATTTAAACATTCATAGTTTATTTTGGTGTTAAATTTATTTACTTCACATGATACACATAAAAATCTTGAGGCGCTGAACTGTGTACGTGCATATTACATATTTTAGTACTGCTTCTGCTTTACGGGTCAATGAGTGATGAAAAAATAATACATTACGTTTAATAAAGGTCTGTTTACACGTTGTCAGTACTTGCTTGCCAGTTGATGTATTACCTACCAATTGGCATTAGAAGAGACGAGCCAGTTTCTTCTTTAGTCATGCGATTAACAGTCTTTTTAACCTTTGGTTCAATAGTTTTCTTAGCAGTCATGCTTATATATAAATAGATAAAGAAAAACACCATGATTAGGTTACTTTAACTAACAAACGTGACTATCGACTGGAGTCGATCTGTTTACAGAGTGCAAGCAACGAGACAGCTGTTCTAACTAGTCGTATGGGGAAGCGCCAGCTTAACAGAAACCAACCATTTTTGTTTTACTGGCATTCGTACTAACTGGCACCATAGGCTTGGAAGTCGCTAGAAATAAGGTATTTACACCTTGCCAGTCACCGGCAATCTCAACTAGCACGCATACTGATATCGTATGAACGATGCATCTGGAGAGTTCACAAATAAAATGTGAACGTCGGATACATGCAATACTCCTTGTATACTTTTTGGATCGCTACTTTTGTACTTATCTGTAGTATGCTGTACTACACTTAATTAGTACGGTGAAATCACATTATTTTAATTAGTTTTGAGTATCAATAACTACAACGAATTCAGTTAAAAATATTTGAAATTATGAGGAGAGTTATGACTTCCTTAATTTTTATTATGTTTAAAATTAATATCACTCAATAAAATAATCTTACTTCTAAATCTAGGTAACTGTGTTTCAATTTCGGAATATTGTTTTTTTAGGCATGTAATGATGTTAATTCCGACAAGCAATGGCCTTATACAACTGCTTCGAGTAATTATCAAACGAATCTGATCAATTCTCCGGACAATAGCTGGTCAAGCAACGGATCCGAATGCAATTCAAATGAACCGGGAACTGGTTCCAAACGATCGTCTGTTGCTTTCAGCGGCGGAAGTAGTGATGATACTGGTGAATTGCCTGTTATTGGAACTGATTTCACTCGAGATTTTTACAGGTGATCTATTTTTATAGTTTATATTAAATATTTAGTACATTTCCGATTATAAAATATCATTTATATAAACTTTGAGTTATTAGCATTTCAATAAGAAGAAATATTCTTTCAGGTTATCTTAGATATAATATGCGGTTAAAGTACGGTTATTTTTTAAAATATAAGACCGTGTATGCTTATAAATTATATAGCTTTATGTGCAATTATATATTTATATGTATA
>WYDF02302126.1:0-15520 GCA_009867245.2 Adranes taylori
AACGTAATTTTAATTGCAAAATTGAAAAATGTTACTATCTTACGACAAGATCTTGTTTCGCCGTTTCGCGGTCTCATTAGGCATGAGTGTATAACTATTTCAATTCAGTTTGTCTGCCTTACATCAGTCATTCGAGTCTACTATAGTCGCTAAAAAGCATGTATTTTTGTCATTGTACCGTTAGGACACGGTTATGATAGCAAAAATTCCAATATTTGCAATTGATCGCAAGTTGGTCGGATGTACCAGTTAAATAATGTATAAGTATACAAAATGTACACAAGCCATCGTTCTTGCACTTGAAATATTAAAATAGAATTTAGTTCTCCTTCAGTGCAGAATTTAGCTATTCACAATAGCCCATATATGTTCGCACCGAATAAATCACATTATTCTGATTTGTGTGCACTGAAGGAGAATTAAACCATTTTTGATTAAAACTGGACAAAAAGGAATTTCGTATTTTAATAGAACATTAGTTTTTACGTGGAAAGAATATTACAGATGCTTAAGAAAAGTGACAAAAGTATGATGGTGAATCTGCTTCATCGCATGGAATTAATTACAAGTAATTTGCTGCCTTCAGAAGTAGTTATATGATTCTGAATGTCCTGAACTTTCAAAAACTGTTAGTATTCAAGAAATTATTGATATAGTCTATGCCATTATAAAGAATGACACCCAGATGAATCCGATGATTTCAACGGATGCACAATATTTTACATAAACATTTAAACTACAAAACGTTAACCGCAAGATGAATGTCGAGTTTGCGCACTCGTGTTGGGATGCACACTCGTGTTGGGATGCGCACTCGTGTTTCAACTTCCAACGTTTGTTTAGCTAAGTTTAAACGTAATCCAAGAGAATGTTTTTGTCGATATGTTACTGTAGATAAAACTTGGATACATCAGTATACGCCAAAACTAAAGTATAATCAAAACAATGGATTTCTTCCGTTGATCATGCTCTGAAAAACAGAATCCGTTTTTTCAGATAATAAGATTATGGCCACGACTTTTGGGAATTCCCAAAGCCTAACTTTATTGACTATTTAGGAAGCAAAATTACTGGCCAACATTATGCTAATTTACAGGCCCGTTTTAATGCAGCACTAAAAACAACTGCAAAAACGACCGCCCTCTGTTTCGACCACTACTGCAATGCAACCGCTAAATTAGGTTACTAATTGTTGCCCCACCTCTAGATTTGCCAAATCTGACTCTGTGAGATTTTTTCATGTTCCGAACTTGAAAACGTGGCTCTGTGGAAAGACATTGGGTACAAACGTGACAGTGATAACCGCAATGGATGCATATTTGGTAGAATTCCTGAAAGGTTACTTTTTGGATGATTCAGAAAAGTTGGAGCGTCTTTGTAGTAAGTATATGGAATTGCAAAAGAATTATGGAGAAAAATAAAATATATTTTTAGCCCAAAATAGGTCTTTTACTGAATAGTCACTTTCCCGTCAAAAAGATCTCGTATCGAGGCCATTAGGCCACATTATATAATAGAAGAAACAATTACCATTATAAAAAGACAACAAAAGCATCCAAATTTCCAAACACAAAATAAAGCAGATGTGTTACGTAAAATCAGCTTTGAAGAGCTTATCAAAGACTGCAGTTAAAAAAGCAGGAGGAAACTTTTCAAATGTAAGTGAAGGTATACAAACATACTCTTGTTTTCTTTCTTACTGTCAATTTTGTTTAATTTCGTTGGATAAAATTTTGTGTGGTTTATATGTAATTATATTTTGAATTACTCATATATGGAGCACCAATGTCTTAAATGCTTAGAGCCTCTAAAAGGTTAAATCCGACACTGTCTTATATATTTCTTCAGGTATTTGTATTACTCAACAAAAATGACGAAAGCGAGAAATTACCAGATATAACTATAAAATAATATTCAAAACTTTCCATAAAGAAGTAATTATTGTGTGTTGATTGATATCTTTTTTATAAAAATTTAAAAATTGGTTCTAATGAAAGAATGACTGCTATACAAAAACGTATTAATTGAAAATGTGTAAAATACCAAACATTTGATTAATATGTGATTTTTGGAGTTCAGCAACATGTAAGTCTCCATCATGTCAACTCCAACTTTAATGAAATGATTTTATTTTTATAAAAAGTAAGATTTGGATAGGCGCAAAATTATTCCCATTTTTCGCGACTTTTTTTTTCATAAGAAAGTGATATTTAAATAATTTAAATAATTTTAAATTATTTTTTTTTAAATAATTTTAATAAAATAATCCTCTGTTCTTAGTTAGTAAAAACTCATATCGAAAATCATATCCACATTCGCCATATTATGCTCTACCATTTCGAGAAAGGTTAGAATGCAGTATAGTAATTACGATATCTCAACGAGCTTTTTGTAGAAGGAGTAATCAGCAAAAGCTAAGTTGAAAGATAATTGATGAAGTCGGGCAATACAAACGTCAAAGAGAAATAACGAGAAAGTCGTCCATCAAATCTCGACGACCAGACAGTTTTGGCTGTGGTGGAAGAGGACGGAAGTTTGACAAGGAATATTTTGCCCGAAGATGTAATTGATGACTTTTAGACTATCGTTCGTAGTCTCAAAAAGCTCTGAAATATGTAAATTGGCTGGATGGGTCTCCCACGAACCCTCCTATAACAATAAAGGCGAATGTGTCCGAATTCTCATCGATTTGCTTCAGAAAAACGAGCAAATACCATTCACCCCAAGGGTGACTGGTATTTCACTACAAGGAATACCGAAAAGCGCCCACTGTAAGATGGCAATGTGGTGTGTTTGGTGGAAAAAAGCGGCATTATCTACTGCGAAATAAACTCAAACGAAATTTATTATCGGTGGAATGACAACTAACAGAATCCGTATAAAACGGCAAGCGGCAATTAAATATAATCAGCGTCGTCTATCTGACTCAACTTGAGCCCATTCGCTCTGCAATCGAGACGAATAGTGCACCCAAAAAGAATCATATCATCTTCCACTACGATAAGACGCATCCATATGTTTAGCATCGTGTCATCGAATCTATCGGCAATAAGGGCTGGGAACTGCTTCCTCATCCGCTATATACTTCCACAGAAACGCGTACGGACTATCACGTCAATCGATCGCTAAAAAATTGGCTCACAAACAAAGTTTACGGCGACCTGGATGACTTGGTGAGCAGCATCAAAGAGTGGATGTCTCTAAGAATCTTCTTCGCCCATGGACTCATTAATTGAAGTATATGGTGAAACTTTTCCGGAACAAAATAATTTACAGATGTAAAAATAAATTTCGTTTAAAGAAGCCGCAATGCTCTTGAACTGCATCTTGATCTGATTTATATTTTATTTTAAAACCCGTCGGCCAATATAATATTTTCGTAAGCATAGATAACTGGTGGGAAACTACGAACACACCTTGGCATAAAGGTAAGAATATGGTATTGCACCGGACGTAACAGTGGTAGCGGATGAGTTGCTTGCCCCGCAGCAAGGTAGAATAGGCCAATGTCCATTGCTGTGTTATAAACAAGCACCTTGTGATATTTTATCGCGCAATGAAAAACTTTATTGCTTTAATCACAAAACAATATTGTATCCAACCATTTATTTTCAAACAATTTTACATCCAATTTAATTTATTTCTATATGATATAAATTTATTTCTAACTTTTTTATATAGACAACCTTTATTGGCATAATTCATACGTATTATAAACTTAATATATTATACTTAACCAAATTACATTCCATAGTAAATACGTTCACGAAAACAACCCAACAATATATTTTAACCATTTAACCTTATACTATATAAAAAGAAAGAAATAAACCAATCACCATCTTATCGCTTCTCCCTTTCTCTTTTTCCTGCGTCTAGAAGGAATAAGATTTCTTTCTTATTCTTTATTTTAATCCTGTTCATTCCTTTATGCCCTTGTCCGCTCTTCTTCTTCTTTCATCAACAATTCCCTCCATCATCCTTATACCCTTTACTCCTCCTCTAACACATCCTTTTACATTCTGCCTAACCTTCTTCCCTCTTCTCTTAAAAGGAAGAGAGGAGGAGAATTCTTTCCCTTTGTTTCATCTCCTTATTGTAGTTACTTATAGTTCCTTATTGTAGTTACTTCCTTATTGTATTTATTTTATCCCATGCTTATATTTGCTGTTGTATAATCTGGTTTTCTCTGCCAATTCATTATACTAAATTATTTCTTGTTATATCTCTCATTCCTTAATGTTTTGATAATTGTTTGAAACAAAAGAATAAATTTGTTTAATAAAAAAATTCATTTTTAATTTACTAAAAGCAAAATATTTTGACTGTGTTGAAATCATTTAGGAATATTACAGATAGTTCTCATTCGTTACGTTAATGATTTAAAAAATTTTATTCGTAATTATTAATTTAAATATTTATAAGTATATATAAATTAGAGGTACCATTAGTTCCGGTTTTCCGGCAAAATCCCTGATTAAGACTCGATGTCCCGCCTTAATAAATGTTCGGAATGCCTATAACAAATAAGTGCCCCGTATTAACCTCCACCTCGCCTCGCGCATTCAACGCGCGCGGAAGGCTCACTCTGTCCTAGATTATCATATGATAAAATTGATTACTCTAATATAAATATTAATTTAATATGAATCAACTGAATAGTCAATTAGCTCAATTTTGTTTAATATTCCATCGGCTCAAGAGCCAATTCGCTCAATCATGAAATAGTGTAGCCTATGCTAACACTAAAAACGTAGAAAGGATGACTTTGTGCTTTTCAAATAGACCATTTAAATTTTAGTTAGTTGTTACATTTAAAATAGCGTATTTCTACCATTTTGTATCAGTTAAATAGCTATTTTTTTTTAAACCTGATAGCAAATTGTATGTTATAGCCTATGCTTTAATAATAACTCGGCTTTCTATCCGAGATTCTATTCAAAGCAAACCTTTAGAAATAGCTTGATCACAAAGTTTCAGGAACAACCACCGTGTGGTTTTCGTAGTCACCCGATTTGAGTTTTAATTTTTGTTAGATTGTCACATCTGCCATTGACATTGCGACCAAATTTCAGCATCACAGCTTGACATTTGTACAGGTTACGTCCTACTGTAACGTAGCACGTTACTTTAAATACCTTAATTACCCTGAATGAATAAATTGTAACAGTACGCTGCTGGAAAGAAACCAGTTTAGAAGTTAAAAAATATGAAGGCGCTCACCATATTACGCATTAAATAAAGACACGGTAATAACCGCAGAGAGATGCGTATAGTTTGTGTTCACCGATCTGTATGTATTTGCTATGTAATAAGCACGCGTTTTCTGTGTGATAAGAGAATTGCATATCGCGTTACTAGATAAGAGTAGGGAATGTAAATAATATTGATTGATATATACCTGTTGGTTCGTTGTTATGTGGAAACTCCTGTGGCTTCATTGAAATAAGCGTAAAGCGTAGAACGGAATAATTAATGAGCGAATGGCTACATAGAGACAGTAAAACAGAGCGAAAAGCTTTGTGGCGGTTCACGCCTATAAACACTGCCATTTTATACAGCATATTTTAGTTCGTTTCATGAACTCGAAGCTCCAGTAGCAGCAGCCCACAGCCGATGACCAGCCAACCTGAGTTGTAAGCAGCATTGACAGTCAGCGACCACCGTCGAATAAGTAAGCATCTAGTGAGGGTTTTCATATATTTTTTACTGCTCTATTGCATGTGTTTATATTAGCTTTGTTTTCTACCTTCTACCTTACTTCCTATACCGGTAGGATGTATGACTCCAACCTTTACTTAACAAGGTTGGTCTCAGTACCCCGCTCTTGCATGCTTCCCGCATAGTTGAATATTTTGTTACCATATCACATGCACCACTTATTCATTGATTGCTGTATTATTTTGATTTATTATTTGCTAATCGCCAATATTGCTCTAATGTGTACATTTCTTGTATTGTTTGTATTTTGAAGATTAATAGAAGTATTTTGTTGAATCAATAATGCTGTTTTACTAATTAGTAGTAAGTGTATTTCAGCTGCCCGCAAGATCTTGAACACCTGGCAACTTATAACACTAGAAACTGTTCATGCTCCCAGTAAGCTGCGGAGGACCGGAGGTACAACAAAATCAGTTCCAGCGTGCGGTCTCACGTTAAGCTCACCTGGCGCCCGAGGATTACGTTTCCAGGGGATAGTAAATTCTAAAACATTAAAATATTTATTTGCGTCATTTGGGACTATCGCTAGGGCTGCCCATTAGTAGCGTCGCGAGTGGGAGTCTGTCACAGTACAAACGCCTCTGTTCCTTTTTGTACGATTCTAAAACTTGAATCGATTATTCACCTACGATTTTTGGGTTGAAAACGGACTGAATGATGCAAAGACATTGGAAATGTTGAAGAAGTATTTTGGCAACGATAGTTTATCGAAAACAAACCTTTAGAAGTCTGTCAAGGACAACGAAAACAGTGGCAATCCGTCGACATAGAATATCGATGTCGACATCAAGAAAATCAAAGAAATGATGTCCGAAAACCGGAAATTCACTGGAAGAGTGAATTTCCGCTGAAAATGTGCCGTTGAAAAGGTGGTGCTGATAGATCTGACTTTCATGTAAATGAGGTACCACATTGACGTCACGATTGACATGAATTTCATGGCTGAATGTTTTTTGTAGTTTTTATAGATTACAGCACTGTTATGCATCATGAATTTTGGCCAGAAGGTCAAACAGTTAACAAGAAGTATTATTTGGATGTTATGAGACGTTTGCGCATAGCAACTCGCCAAAAAGCCCGGATTTGTGGGCATGTAACTCGTAGATTTTGCACCACGATAACACATCGTCCCACCGTCGTTATCCACAATTTTTGTTCAAGAACGGAACACATACCATCCATCAACTACCGAATTTCCCTGATTTGGCTCCCTGTGATTTCTTCTTCTCTGATCGACTAAAAAAGCGCTCTGGGAATTAGTGTATTAGCAGCCAAAAGGAGATAATTGACCATACCGTGTGTTGCAGTCGAAACTTTTTGATCAAATTGGTATTCACACATAATCTAAGCACTTTATACATCATGTATTACTTAACGTAATAAATATTGCAGAGCATGACATATTTCATACCATTTTATTGAATATTCCTTATAATTAATAACTTCTCATCAAAGTTTACACGTTCAGTTTACGAGTATAAAAGGTAAATGATTACACCTGCGCGAGTAAACAAAAAAAAAACGTAAGTGCATACCTGACCAATTGTTTATCGTTATTATCAAATCTTGTCTTTGCGGTATATGTGGTTGCATCTTTACCACCACTACCAAATTTTTTGTTTTTCTTTTGAAGAACGTATTATCTTTCCTGCTACGCCAGGTGTAGAGTGCAAAATAATCGTATTTTAGTGACCAGATAGTTGCATATACCAAGACTGACATTGCAGTTATTAGTAGTACGCACGTATTAAATAGGTATATATTAAATATTTATTAAATATGCAAATAAAATAATTCCTAGATGGGTGTGCCAACTGATTCGATGCGACAACGCTACGGGGAGAATCATTTGCTGGCTCTCGTCCATGGGATTTGTAATATTCAAAACCTTGCAAGCGTGGTTATCCATCAGACGATAGCGGTAGAGAGACGGCTCACGTCAGAAAACTGTAGCCAAACAAGTGCTATTTAGCAAACAGATTAAATACAATACTGTTTTTATTAAGGCGAACACCAGATTCAATTGCCAAATCTGAAATCACTGCAGCATTTGAAAAGGTTAGACGTAACTATAAGGGTGGGATTTGCAGATTAAGCCTTAAACTGGAAAGCTACAAGAACAAAGCTCCACATTACATAATCTAAAATTGTAATGGGGTATAGTTGTTTTTATATCTTTATGTCTGATGGACGATAATAAATTTCCTATGACAAATAAGACACAATTTCTTTATTTCCTCTATTCCTTTACTCTACCTTTACATTATAATATTAAGCTATCAATAAATATCTATGGAATTTTTTTCTGTTCATATGATTGTCTTAACTTATTTTGTTTTAGTATTTATAATAATAAATTAATGGCTCTATTCGCGCTCGTTAAATTACTTACATATTTGTTTGAGTCTTATTACTATGCAAAATAGTAAGGATGTCTACTTTCCATGAGCAAAACCAAAGTTAAAATTTTAGCGAACTAAGTAGGAAAATGCTATATTTGAAATTATCTGCACATGATCTTCGGAAAGTTAATAATGAACGAATTGTGCAGCCAGTTTGAGAATCGGAGATGCTGATAATACGTTGTCGAATAAAGTACAGAGATTGCGTGGATGCTGTCGCCGAAAATACACCGGAAGAATAGACGGCGATATTCTTCTCGAATGACGTGTTACAGTCATCCTTTACCAGGGTCCGCGGCAATGGTACGTCTCCGGGCGTTGTCTATGGGAGGGGCATACCTGGCGGAGTATACGGATCTTCGATTTGACTTGGCGACAGATCAGAACGCTTGACGGTTGGCCCCTCCTCTGGCATTGAACTCCTCGTTTTCGCATCGAAGAAGTAGATTTGTAGGGAGGATCTCAAAATATTTATAGAGTGGAAAGAAATGGATACGAAGATAAGAAGACAAAAAATCAAAATACTGAACCGAAAGTTGATTGTGGAATTTAGATATGTACCTGATTTGTTTATCGAATTTCTTAGAGCCTTGGTAGAATTTAACGTAAAATGGGCATAGTGGTTAGTAGTTGAAGACCGATTCTAAATACCCCTATTTTTTCTTGTTATTATTTTACAATAATATTTTATTTTTTTAAGGCAAAGAGCATATTAATCTCGTGTTAGTAATAAATTGGGTAGCAATCAATTCAGCGGTTCAGATATTTAAAGCTACATTTAAAGAATTTAAAGAAGGGCAAAGATTCTTAGAGTGGATTTAGGAAGAGGGTATGTGTGTGGGTAATGGATCTACGGGAGGGGATTTGATTGGGAACTTAACGTTTAGGGGACATGGTGGAGGAAGGATCGTTAATAGATTACGTGGTTATGTGTGTAAGTGCGCGTGAAAGTTTAGAATGTATGAGAGTTGGGGGTAGCGTCGAATCGGATCACTTCCCAATAGAGACGGTGTGGATAACAAATAAGGGAAGGATGGAGGAATGGGAATGTAAGGAAAGAATAGTGGGAAATGAGGATACATATAAATGGGGGATTGAATGCAGGAAAGAATTGATTAAAAAATTATACAAAGTGATATGGGACAGCATAAATAGTGTCGAAGAAGTGAATGATGTGATAAAAATGATGTTCGAGAAAGGAAGTGTGAGGAAAGGTAAGGGGAGAGATGGCAATATATATAATATAAAGATGGATGGGGAGGCTATTAAGAAGAAAAGGATGGCTTGGGAGATAATGCGGAATGTTTGAAGGAAGGAAGTTCGTTGGGAAGAATATACGATGGCTGGAATTGAGTGCACAGTGGAAGAGGAGAAGACTAAGGAAACGAAAAGGACTGAGGAAGGGGAAGAATTAAGAGTTATGGAAGTTTTTGGGAAGTAGTCCTGTTGTGAGGAAGAAACAAAGTAAGGTATGATCTGAGGATAGAAGATTGGAGGAGGAAGTGTAAGAAAGAACTGAGCATAAGAGAGGAAGGGATCTGGGAGTGGAAAAAAAATCGGATAATGTGAGATTAATGGGAAGAAAGATGAAGTGTAAGATATAAGTGTAGTAGAAGTAACAATAGAGATAAAAAACCGAAAGAAGGGGGAATGCCAGGGGTAGACAGGATACCTGTGGGTATATGGGAATGTTTGAATGAGGATGATTTAAGTGCACTAGTAAGACGGATGAATGGGATATGGAAAGGGGAAGTGACGGTGCCAAAGGAATGGAAGAAATGGGAAATTATACCTGTATATAAGAGAGGGGAAAGAATGAATGTGGAAAGTTATAGTGGGATTACATTTATGGATGGGATTTATTGATTGTTTGCGAGGGTGATTAATCGGAGACTAGAAGAAGAATTGAAGAAGAAGGCGATTCTATCGGAAACTCAGAATGGCTTTGTTAGGGGTAGGGGAACGGCGGATAATATTGTGTTGATTAATAATGTAATAAATCAGGAGATTAAGAAGGGGAAGAAAATGTATTTGTTGTTCGTCGACCTAAAGGCCGCTTTTGCTACGATTGTCACGGAGAGATTGTGGAAAAAAATGGAGGACTCTGCGATATCAAGTAGAATGACAAGAATAATTAAAGAAATCTATAATGGAAGTATGGTGAGAGCGAGAGTGAATGGGGACGTATCAGCATGGTTTGAGACGAGCAGAGGAATAAAACAGGGGTGCCCTTTGAGTACTACTCTTTTTAATATTTATCTAACAGGCTTGCTTTAGAGGAAGGGGCAAGACGGGGGAATAGATATTGGACAGAAAAATGGGTGGTCTCTAACATATACTGATGGCGTTGTATGTATGGCGAATGAAAGGGAAGGGTTGTATGAAATGATAGAGAGGCTGAAGAAGTACATGGAGGGGTTTGATAGTGAATGTAGAGAAAACGAAGGTGATGGGTTGTAAGAAGGGAGGGAGAGAATGCGGAAAGGATGTTTTCAGTATAGGAGGATGCTAGATAGAAAGAGTAAAAAATTAAATATTTGGGTTTCATTATGGCTCAAAATGTAAAGTATAAGGAACATATCGAAATGATGGCAAAAAAGGCAAGAGTAGCTGTAAAAAGATTGAGAATGGTGTAGGAGAGAAAGTTTGGAGAGTCAGTGAGAATGAGGTGCAAGATAATGGATATATGTGTCAATAGTAACATGTTGTATGGAGCAGAGGTATGGGCGATAGAAGAAAGACAGATGCTAGAAAGGGTTCAAATAGGGTGAATGAAAAGGATGTTAAGATTAGATAGAAACACACCGAGTGGTATTTTTCTGCAAGTGTTAGGAGAATATAAAATATGGATAAAAGGAGTAAGAAGAATGATGAATTTTGAGCGGAAGGTTTTGATGGATGAAAACTACAGGTTGGTAAGGGAGATGTATGTGGATCGTATAATGAAGGCGTGGAAGGAAGAATGTATGCATGATTGGATTAAGTGTAGAATGAAAGTGAATGAGAGAATAGGGTGGTCTGCATGTAGGTGGCTGGAGAAGTTATTGGAAAGTAAGGAAGGAAAAAGAGGGGTAGCTGAAATAATAATGGATGTGGAGAGGCAAGAGATATAGAAAATAGCAGATATAATAATAGGTATAAATGGGTTATGAATGAAGACGGGATGTGTTAGTATCATCTATCATGTTTGGCTATGACTGAAAAAAGAATGATTGCGATGTTTAGGTGCGGTAATGAAGAAGGGGGGGGGGACAAATTTTGGTTAAATGAGCACGATAGAATGTGTAGGGTATGTGGGGAAATGGAAGAAAACTAGAATCATTGGATAAAGGAATGCGTAGGGCTAGTATGGAATGAGGAAGAAAGAGAAATAGGAGAAAATTGAGGTTAACTCTGGGGTATAAAGTAAAAGGTCTAGAGGTAATGAAGAAAATAATGGATGAAATAAATAGAAGGAAATAGGTTGAAAGGTAAACGAAAGGAAAAAGGGAGAAAAAGAAAAATTGGAATAAGTGAGAGGATTTAAAGGGAGGGTGATGAAAAGGGAATAGGAGGGAAGAAAAAGAGAATAAAGAAGAGAGGAGAAGGGAGATTAAGGAGGGTATAAATTAATAGATGAGTAAGGTTTAAGGCATAGGAAGAAAGATAAGGATAAGGTGGATATAGGTCAAGCAATTAGTGATGACAATCCTGCCTTTTGGTTCGTTTTGTTTAAAAATTGTTTTATGTTTTATTATTATCATCTATTTTTATTTTTCGTATTATTGTAAGTTAATCGTTTTTAATTGTAGAATTTTATATTTAATTTTGTATATCCCAATAAAGGTTGTATTATTATTATATTAATTATACATATAAATATAATTCCAAATCATTTATTATATTAAATTATATTTAATGATGAAAGCAAATTTCAAGATGAAACATTTTAACCGAAAAATTTAAAATGTTAGCACTCACATATCATACATAAATTATCGTTAACTCAATGTCCTAAAAGTTCTTCCCATTTCCTGATTTATAACACATAATTTAACCGAGACTCTTTGGCTTATTCATATAACCAAGAAGGGTTGTTGGCTAACAATCTTAGAACCCCTTTTTGGATATGGTGCATATAGCTCCGATATATCATGCGGCGCCATCTATTTCAACCCTTCATGTGTACTGCGCTATAGGCAATATCTATTTTTCATGTCAACAAGTGAATTAGCATATGTTTAAATTTTGTTTGTATACCAGGTGAAGCAATTTTTATTTCTATTTGCAAATATACTACATCCTGTGTCCCACAATATCGTTCTTTTTTTAATAATGAACAATTCAGAAAGTTTGCGTGATTAACGGAAGGTAAGATTCTTTGTATAAGAATATAGAAAGACGTAAATGTCACAAAAGTTATTCATTTATAAAAATATTCTTTATGACCCACACATATTTTTCTAGTTTGAAAATACCACTTTCTTGATCGCAAACAACACGAGTCTCAACGAACTGAAGTAGCACGCAACAAATCGCAGAATCGTTCCTCACGACTAGTACCGTATTGGCCTACATATAAGTAAGAGGGCTTTATACAGTTGCTGGCTGCTGGAGTTGTTTTCAGAGCACAGGAGAAGAGATGTATGAGCGACTAAGTGTGGTTTGGGAAGGTTCAGATGCTTTATTATGACTGAGAGGCATGCTACTTCTGGCTTCATTTCGTAGGCATACAACAAAGAAGATAAAGAAGTAGGTTGCTGAACTTCCCAATTTCAGGTCCTCGGCGTTGTTGCTAATAAGTCATTTAAGTATCATCGGAAGGAATACAATGCCTGGTTGATTGACGGGGCCCATGCGTTGACTCCAACAGGCAAGTTGAAAAAACCAAGTATACAGCTTTTAGCCAAATTGATAACCACAACTTGTAGTGTGATCAAATGTGATATAATCGTCAAAGGGTTTAAGAAGTGTTGTGTTACGAATAAAGTAGATGCTGCTGAAGATAACAAAGTTTGAAAACACTCTAGTTTTGAATCTAGATCCAGTAGTGAAGATGAACTGGGAAAGAAGGAGGAGGAAGTTGATGACTAGGGATGATATGATACCTAATTACATTCTATGTTAAATAGATGTGTTGATTTTTTATTGTAATTTAAAAGGCATATTTATTATAGGTGAAATTTCAAAGTATTTGATTAAATATATGTTAAAGCAGTCATAAACCTAACTATTTAATTTTTCTAGTAAATCACCTTTCAAAAACTTAGGGTCGTCTTGTATATGAGGTCGCCTTATATACGGTAGTTACGGATTTGCTAAACTTAGAAATATCCAGACAACTTGCTGATGATATGCAAGAACAGTACTGCTACATTAAAACACTGTCTTGGGAAGGTTTTAGTGCGTCTCCCTCCGGTATGAACTGTGTGAAAAAAAAACGTGTAGCTGAATAAACCTGAAGTAATATAATATAAACCGCTAAAGAAATTTAGTTCGTTAAAAAGAACTATCCCGCCAAAAATAAATAGTTCAAATAAAAAGAGAACGAACGGACAGAATAAAAAAGAAACGTCCGCATATTCAATGCAATAGATGTTTCTAAAGAAAAGCCATTAATGTCAAACATTGGCGGGTTCCTCGAGAGAATTTACGAATTAGTTCTCGTTTAGTTAGCTATGTATTTTTTATACCTAGACTTTCTAATGTTTTCATTTGCAATTTTTTAAAAACAGTAATAAATCAGTTATAAATCATTCGCAAATATCTATGCCACCGTCAAAAGAAGCTGATAGAGAAGCAACGATTGCACTAAACCAACGAGTATGCTTACGAAGCGACGCCAAATAGAGCATCATGCAACAGTGTAATTCACGTCTTCAACTCTAACCAATTATTGTAGATATCCTCATCAGCTTCAACGATAAACATACTTTCGAGAATTCATCCTACCACGCATCAACTACCGTATATTCAAACATTGACGAAGTGGAAGAGATGTTTAGTTTATAGCCATCCTCATGGCCGAAGAACAATTATAACAAAAATGAATTTATATCTAGCTCACTATTCTTTTATCTTTTTACTTTTTTTTATGGAATTTGAAATGGACTAGCGTGACCTAAAACGAAAAGTTGATTATGTTCAATTCGTAGTCATAATCAAAGTGATCACTTCGTCCCACCCCTGAACTCATCTTACAAGAAAATAAGAAAGCAGGTGTGGCAATTATATAAAGAGAATTACAGTTTCTTATCTTGATGTTAGTTTAGTTGGGGATTATTTTAGCTTGGAAACTTGGGGAGATGATTAATAATAGTTCGAGAGCGTTTTGCAAAGAGTCGAAGCGCGCATCTCTTAAATCAAACTAGGGGAATTTTACTGATCTCTAAGCAGGTTCTGAATATTCTATATACATAATTTCCAAGATCGGCAAATGTGCTTGGGCAATATGAGGAAACATATTTAGGATTTTTTGAGATTTGGAAATTGTGTGGCTTTTTAAACAGTTTTTTTAATAGTGTAACCATCTTATTTCAAGATGGTTGAAGTAAATACTAAGGGCAGAATATTAGCCACTTTTTATGAACTCTAGGTCTTGATAAAGTATGAAAATACAACTATTTAATGAATTATGATTGGTTACTTGATGTTACGGATTGATTCCTTATGAATTTGACTTGAATATTGTATTTTATCATTCAGTATCGTCTTTTATGAAAATTATTTTGACATCGGATAGAAGATTGAGTTTGAGTAAAACCAGTATTATTTTGGTATCTAGAGCATTTTGTTCCACCCATAACTGCTGTTTGAGCACGGTAATCTCTTCAATTAAAATAATTTAGGGATGTTTCGTAAAAAGTTTGTTTACTTTTAGTTAGTGGATAAGCAAATATTGAACTTATCATAGAAAGAAAGTACATTTGCTGACTGCCTATTATCATTAGAGGTTTTTGTGTTATAATAATTTATTTCCTATATTTTTAGTTAATTTTGTCTGGAATCTTAAGTAAATAATATTTTGTTGGTTATTGGTAAACGTATGATTTGACATTTGTTGGGTCGTCTCATGATGTATAGAGCGGTGTTTTCATTATTTGGATAGAGAACTCGGTAGTGTGAGTTTAACGCCATAAAGGTCGTTAGATTGCATATTCTAGCGCTAGTGAATATTATCTGTTGTATGAGGGAGTTGGTTGAGGGAGTTGACGAGTGTACTTTGACAGTCGATGTTTAAATTCTGGTTATGCAATTGGTTACAGGATTACATAAGTGCCTGTGATCCAATGGTATTTTGGATAGCACAATTAAAGTATAAGCGGAGGGAGTCCGAAGAATTTCGGCCACATCTCTCTTCATGACAACATGGAAAGACTTGTTGTCCAGGGAAGGCCGGAAGGGAAGAGGAAACGAGG
>WYDF02302137.1:0-15519 GCA_009867245.2 Adranes taylori
ATAACGAATCTTATGTTCTTGTATTCTTATTTAATTAGAATACTAAAAAAATAATGGAGTAATTTGATTTCGCGTTTATCCGCCAAATAAATCCAAATTACTTACTATCCAAACTGTGTCACAAATCCCCTTTGTACATTAAACAATCTCAAAACAACTCTAGCAGATTAAACAAATTGATGAGTTTGAATACAATATGCACATTCATAACGGAAAACTTTTAATTATTTATATCCTTTAGACCATTATAATTTGTGCAATGGTATTTTAGAAACTTAAAAGCGTTATCCGATTGGCGTTATGAGAAAACCATGGAACCAATGCGACCATTAGAAACATCAATTCAAAAATTATCAAAACCACCTTATGATACACAATCGGAACATATGCGTATATTATCTAGGAAAGACCTTTGTCACCAGCTGAAGGATATGGTGAAAGGACATCGGGCCTCATTACACGTAAGAGACATTCATTCATGTAAAAGCAGATTCAGTTAGGGGAGTGCGAAATTAGTAACAGAAATTAGTGCGAAAATTAAAAGTTTATTAAATGGGAAAGTATTTTGGAATTCAATATTTGGATTTGAGTACACTTTACTGGAATTCAGTTTAGTAAAGTATATTCAGCAAGACTGTTGCTGAGATTTGGAATTAGAAAAATTACAGAATGTTCTCTTCTGTACAATTATAGGTTAATACTCCGATTATTTTAACAAACCCATAGCCATTATTTAATCTCAAGAGTTCCTCATTTTTTTTTATTTCAAAATGGGCATTCTATACCACAAAATATTTAATACTTCATATGCTGTTCGAACTATGGAACGCACGAGTGCTATTGCTACACGTATCTAAATACTCTGTACTCGTTACTAGAGTAAATTAAAATAATTTCTACACGAATTTCTTACTCTGCTGCACTCGTCTTACATCAATCTTTTTTGTTGTCGAGAGAAAAGTCGGCTAAATCGGCTCCCTAAATGGTAGCGGTTATGTGGGTTCGCCTGTGTTTAACCCAGGAGGGACCCACCAAAACCTCACAGGCACCAGGATTTGGTCTTACCAGTTCAGGTTTTCATATTACTTCAGTAATATGACCTAATGTAAACCGTACCAGTTTTGTAGACCTGTTTTCCTCTTGCTCTTTGGTATTGGAAGAGAATCTTCCAGCAGCCTGCTCAACGTCGAGACCTGTTTGCCCTCCTTTCAGAGCAAGTTCCATGCTCCGCTTCGTATTCTAGTTCTCTGCGAGCTTTTTGGCTTACTATAGTAGTGGCCAAGTTGGTAAATACCTCCTAGGCTTTGTCCTGGGCACACATCCTGACAGTGCTGTATCCAGCACTACCAGAAGGTCTAGACCCAAGTATGCCTATGCGATCTGTCTTTCATTTGTCCAGATTTTGCAGCTGAACAATGTGCTCTACACTTTCATTGCAATCAGTCACAGTACTTCCATATGTCAGTCAATCATCGTCCTATTCGGTGCAAGTATACACCAAAATCTACTGTCCCCAATTAGCGCCTGCATAAGGAAGTAGTGCAGGCTGCCTCGCTTTGCATTGTGCCAACTTATAACGCAAGGTGCGTCCATTTGTCTTTGATGCTGCTGCCCCATTTTGCTTGACAGCTGGTTAAAGTCTCTGGGCGTTCCTGCCACAGTGATGTCCTACGCGTGTAAGACCTTGATTTTTATGCAGCCAGAAATTTTATTGTAACGATGCCTGCAACATCATTCAGTGAGATGTTGCAGGCAGTGTCTCAGGGGAAACTGTCCGATAAACGCATGTGACACCTAACAGCTTCTAACAGTCCTGCAGTCCGCGCCGTGCAATGTTTCTGTCTAGACTGGTGCCGCGTAGAGAGCTGTGGACTCAACGACGGTGTAAAGTAGTTTCCATTTACCAGTGCCTGATCCAGCCATTCTTGGCTAGAAATCTGTGAACTAACTACGCTAGTCCTCTCTTATCAAACACAATTACCCGATATTTTACTTAGCTGCTAAAGCACACTCCATATCCCAGTACTCTAATATCTACTGAACGAACCTTTCTTCTTTCCGTTAGTTATAATGCCTCCGTTGTTTTGGGGGAGCGAGATTAAATTTGCGGGAATTCATCCTCGATGGGGCTACTGCTCTATTGAGGGCCTCTTGCAGATTTGCGATGCTTTTATATTTTGCCATGAGTGCAACCTCATCAGCAAAGACAAAAGGCTGTACGTTCGGTGAAAAGGAAAGTTCAAGCATACTATCATACATAACGTTTCATAGGGTTGAACCTCATACAGATTCCTGAAGAATGGCGAAAGTCAGCATCTTAGTTCTCCAAACTCCTTCCAGCGTGCTATACATAAATTTCCTATGCGATAGACAGCTTCTTAAAGTCATCTTAGGGATATTAGGGCATGTTCTTGGCGGTGTTTCCTTTATGCTGCACTCTGCGGTATTAAATGCATTTTTCATAATCAATAACACAGCTCTCTTGTGGACCTTTTCACAGCCTTGGGCGCTCTTCCAGCTTGTATTACTGCGCGAACAGTTTCAACAGACGAGCGCCCTTCTCTGAATATCGTGCAGTCTGTCACTCTCGTTGAGGTAGGCATGCGATCTTTCATAGAATTCCATCCGGGCCAGAAACTTTGCCATTCTTGATTTTACAAAGCTCTTGTCCATAGAATGCCAGGACAGATCATAAAACTGCTCATAAATCCCCTATTTTGAAGTCTTCCATGTACTGACTTGGAAACGTAAATAGCACAAATAATACTTTCCTATTGATATAGAACGATTTAATAAGAAGAGTAAAATGAGCGATCAAAATTGAAATAGATCAATATATGTACAATTATAAAAAATATGACAGGTTTCGCTACAATTTTTACATGAATTTCGTTTACTATACTACCAGTTGAAATAACTTTGTATTTCCAAAGTAATAATAATAAAGTATGAAGTAGTAAAACAGACATTATATAAGTATTATATGTCAATCATATGATATAAACACATTATTATATAAATATAATTTTAGAATGTTGGTCATAGCTATTATAAACCAGACGCTGATAAAATTATAGCTGACATAATGGCACAGTTAAGATACGTGGAAAACCTGATTGCTGAAAATGATCAAGAAACAAATACTAGGGCACGTTTAAAATTAGCTGAAAAAGAGATTGAATTGGTAAGTATTAACAATTTGATTATTAAGTTATACTTTTAGAGTAAGAAATAGAGAAACAAAAAGATCGTAAATCCCCGACAACGTGGTACATTTAACACTTAACTGATGTGGTGCGGTCATCATGACCAATGCACTTCTTTGCTTCTTTAGAGTTTACCTCCTCTTAGTTGTTTTCTCTTGAGCATCTCTCTATCTTTAAGTTAGTGTAGTGTTAGAAAGCAGTATAACGTTCCTCGGACGCTTCAAATTACGTCGTATCAAATTATTTGTACGATCATCGTGATCGTACCACACTAATAGTGAAATAATGTTTGTTTAAATTTACTCGTAATGGCTGATGGTGGTACAATTCCACCAAAAAAAAAAAAACCCCCCGGTTTACTGTCCGGATTTTGAGACTAGTGCTTTATAATGATTGCATGAAATTTAAGCCAAAAACAAGGCCAAAAATGACGAGGATAGTGCCAGCGAAAGTGTCTACGAACAAAGTTAACATGACTCTGACTCTGAACAAGAAGGTGAAGAGTCCGATATAGAAGAGGAGGTTGTCTATCTAAATCAACAGGACGATCCTGAGAATGCTACAGGAAAATAAAGATACTCGAACTTCGAAGCATTTGTATGGAAAAAAAACCGGTATAAGTGGTCGTCTGAAAGTATGGAACTTTCTAATCTCTGAAGATATGTTAGACACCATTTTGTGTTGGACTAATGGGAGAGTAAAAGATAAAGAGAAAAACTTAAGGATTCTTCTAGGGCAGAGCATCAAGATTTGGAAATTGTTGAGCTTAGAGCATTTATCGGCCTATTAATGTTTGCTGATGATTTAAAAATACATAAAAAGATAACATCAAATTTGGACCAGGAAATGTTACCAGAAGACATTAATAAGTTAGTTCAATTATTGCTGAATATATCAAAATGTTATACAATGTCATATGCTAGCTCTAAGAATATTTTAAATTTTCAATACAAAATAGATAATTCACAATTGGAAAAGGTTGATTCTATTTTAGTTTAGGGGTTGTATTTGATAAAAAAGTGCTATTTCAGCGACCATATTAAAATTATTACCTCGAAAGCAAACATGATGCTCGGATTTATACCTAGAAATTGCAATGAATTTAGTTTAAATACTTATGTCAGCGTATATAAGGCATATGTAAGGTCAACTTTGGAGTATGCCACATTATATGTGCTACAAAAAGATGATGAAGAAAATTCAAAACAAATTTCTAAAACAGTGTAGTTATAGGATGAACAGAGTTCATCTCTAAATCAATTATATAGCGATTAGAAGGATTTTGAAAACAGACACTTTAGAAAAAAGGAGGGATATTGTGGATGTCCCTTTGGATCACTCTTTGGGACTAAATTTAGAAGATAGATATTTTAAGGAGGGAGCTAGAATAAAGTTATAGGATGACATATGTGATTTGCTTATAAATTAAAGTGGTAAATGCAAAATCACATATCAAACAGGGAAATAGGAAGAAAAGGGGAATGTAGTAGCATTGGTACATGCATTAAGAAGTTATCATTATGTTAATTTAAAAACATTGTTGTTATGTTGCCTTAAGTGAGGGTATTTAATACTAGAAGAAATATGTTAAGTATAAATATGACAAAGTATTTAATGAATTATGTAATTATTTGGATTAAAACACACATATGTGTCAATTGTTGAAATTACTGTATTGAATATTTAGTTTAAAATAATGGGTTCCGTTATATCAAGTATTATTTTTTTTTTTCGATTTGTAGCGTGCATTTCGAAAGAATCTCAACTTCAGCATCTTTAAAAAGACGATGTCATACACGAGATTCTTCTTTTGGCTGATGTCACGTAACGCCTTACTAAACAATAGAGTAAGTCCTTACGTCATTATCGGGTCGTGAGACCGAAGTAAACTCCAGGATTACGGCCTTTTGCATCTGACTTGCTAATTCTTCAGCTTTGGTCTCGCAAGTCGGTATGATCTTAATATAGTTTATTAGGGAGGACCTGGCGCCTCCCATGACTCCAATGATGAGGACAACCAATTTGATGAAATATCGTGGATATTGGATTCTTAGCTCGCATAGCAAATCCTGATATTTAGCCACTTTTCTCATTCCTTAATTTCAATATTTTTATCAACGAGGTTAGAAAATTCTATAAGGAACATCTCCCGCTTAGTGAAATCTAATAACACAATATCAAATTTGTTAGAGGCTATTTGATGGGTTGTAGGAAAACCGTAGTTCCAAAAGACTGTAACGGCGCCTTTTTCGACTACGGTCTCAATATCCTTAGCAACGTATGGTGCAACCGAGTCATTGTCTATAACGTAAGAATGACGCAGATGACAATAGAGCACTTTTAAGGCGGCATTATGGCGCTGAATGTATATTGTTCTAGCATACACCGGGCATGCGGAAAGAATATGAAGTAGCGTCTCTGGTTGAGACTTGCATGTTCGTCAGTTCATATCTGCCACCTATACGGCCATTATATTCTTACGCTAGACAAGTGTGTTTATGACACCATCTTGGCATACAAAAATAAATCCCTCAGTTTCGGCCAGCAGATCTTAAAAAGCTGAATGTTAAATGTGGTGACAGCTCCAACACGGCAATGACGTTATAAAATTGGCCATGCATAGATCTATCCCTATCGAGTTCTTTGAATATTGTCAATTCTGATTTTCGAACTACCTTTTTGGCACCCTCGATATCTAACTCCATCACGTTTATTGCTTCACCGCCATTGGCCCGCATATCTGTGAGAACGATAGTCCAAGGGATTTCGACACCTTTCTTGCAGCCTTATATATAAATGACCCTACAACCGCTAATTCGTGCTCGTGCACAAATTTCATAAGAGGGTCATATAGGTTGTTGATAACCTTGTTAGCCATTCCTATTACCATACGGCCATGCATTGACTCAATACTCAGAAGACCTCGGCCACCTTCATTTCGCGGAAGGTAAACACGAGGCACGGAAGACATAGGATGGATGCAGCGATTTATATGCATCACTTTCCTCGTAGATCGGTCAAGGATTTTCAGCTCGTCTTGCCGCGATTTTACAATACTAAAACTATATAACAGTATCTGAACAGCAAGCGTATTTGTGGCGAGACAACTCTGTTGGCTCCGCATAATTCAGAGCGCCAAATTTAACTGATGGTGTTTTTCTACTTGCTACTGAGAGTTTCTTTGATATTGACTGGATCATGTATATGACTTTCACTCATACCAAGATACGATATTTTTCATCAACCTTAAGGAGTGAGAAGGTTGATCCGTCGGCACGCTGAATATCTGCCCTGTCTACATCCGATCTTCCTTTTCTGAGATAAACCACTGCAAATTTATCTGATCCAAATGTCATACCAATGTCCTTAGTGTACCTGGTAACTATGTTTAAGGAGTTGGTTAACTCCTTTTCGCCTGGAAAGTACAGTTTTAAGTCACCCATATAAAACAGATGACTTGCACTGTGTATCCGGCTACCAAGTTTTCCACATGGATACATTTCAAGCGACGTAGAGCTACAGATAGAGGGAGTAATGCAATGCAAAACAACAAAGGGCTTATCGAGTCGCATTGGAAGATGCCCCTTTGGTAACGGACTGGGTTCGTTACATCGCTTTTCTTGTCAGCTTTAATGACAAAGCGAGTTGACCATTGCGACATAAGTGTTTGCGTGTAATTCACTAATCTCTCGTGGACTTTTAGGCTCTCCAATATTATTATTATTATTGTTTTATACCTCTGTTTTTGTGTCAAATGATGAAAATATTAACAAAATGTTTGCAACTGATGGAACTGGAAGGAAGATATTTCGATGCACCATGAGCAAGCAGAGATTTGCATTCCTTTTGGAGTGCTTACGCTTTGATAATTCATTGGATTAAGACTTCAGGAAAAAAGAAGATTCCATAGCGCCAATATCAGAAATTTTTCAGTCTAAAAATTTCTGAGAGACTAGAAATTTTTCATAGAAATTATCAGAGACTAATGAGTAAACGGTTTTTGGAAATTTTACAGTTGAAATTTTTTTGTAATCATTATTATATTGTGTTGTTTACATGAAGCATTTTGAAACAGCATAAATCCCAAATACTTACCTTTTCCTTTTAAATTTTTTGCCACTCCGACCCAAAAACATCCTTTCTACTATCACGCCCTCCCTTCTTACATACCATAACTTTTGTCTTTTCCACATTCAACGCCAATCCTTTTCTATCCATTGCCCTTCTATCCATTACAACTTTACCCTTACAATTTTATCAAACGCAGATTTCAAATCAATGAACAACAAGCATAACTTATTTCCTTCTGCTATATGCCCAACAAGCCATGTACATATGGCATCAAGATTGTATGCATGACAGGTGCACGTACTCAGTACTTCTTTAATGGCTATATATAGTAAAACCTACCGAAGACATAAAACGAAATATTACTGCCGATAACTGGTTTTCTTCCTTAGAATTTGTCCAGCAATTAAAAAACCGAGGACTCACATCGGAATAATGAAGAAAGCTAAAAAAGAAATTCCCCTGGACATTTTACTAAAAACTAACAGAAAAGTTGCTTGTATCTTGTATCTTACTCGTAAGTATACATTTATAACTGTGTTTACAAATTTTGTTAAAAAAAAGATCGTGAACAAGATAACAAAATTATGTTCATTAAATGATTTTTTAAATGTAGAAACTTCGTTTTTATAACAAAACCACACAAAGCCATTAATGACAAACAATCTTAAATTATTTAACCCGGTCATCATGACCGCATCATATAATACTCAGAACAGTAGTTAAGGGTTAAAATAAACTTCCAAATAGTTTTCTAACTGGTACGAGAAAGCTAGAATAATAATAATATAATTTTACTCCTTGATAAAAAGATTAATTCGTGATAATCGGTAGATGTGTAAATTGAAGGATTAATGTAAATGAACAATATTGACGAATAATAAAAATAATAGTTTTATGTAACCCCCAGTAGTACTACAGAAGACCTGAAGAACTTAATTTAAAATAAACTTCAGTTCTTTATTTATTTTGTTCAATCACTAATATTGTTAAATTGCTATTTAACTTTTATATCATTTCAGATAACAGAATTGCATAACAAAATTACAGCTCTGCGTTCCGCACCTGATCATTTTTTAAATTAATTGATAGTTTTGTTTTTTAATGAATGATTTAAGAATACAGGTAACTCCCGTTGATTGCGAATGATATCTTCCAGAGAAAGTCGCATTGAGCGCAATCAACGGGGGATTTTAAAAATATCATTTTAGAGTATGAAACAACATTTTATTGATAAAATAAACATTATTAATATGAAAATAAATATTTTATGGAACATAAAAGTTATATAAGTTATGTAACATTGAAAAGAAGCTGAAAAATATTATTTAATCACTTTGTTCCGCGTTGTGAAAACGAATCTAGTGCTCCTTGCTGAGCCTGTCTACGTTTATTGCATAAAATTTGTCAAGTCAATAATCGTCAAACAATCCGTCACAACTATAACGCACTATAACAAATTCGCACTCGCCGGGGTCGCAATCAACGGGTGGATACCTCTACATATGTGATCTATTATGTACAGGTACCTCCGTTGATTGCTACCCCAGCGAATGCGAATTGGTTATGGTTATATTGCGTTATAGTTGTGACGAATTGTTTAACGGTTATTGACAAATTTTATGCAATAAACGTAGACAGTCCCAGCAAGGAACACTACATTCGTTTCTGCAACGCGAAACAAAGTGATTAAATAATATTTTTTTCAATGTTACATATATTACTTTTATGCTACATAAAATATTTATTTTCATATTAATAATATTTATTTTCTCACTAAAATGATTTTTGTTAAATCTCGCGTTGATTGCGAAATATCGTTCATTACGACTTTCTCTGGAACGTATCGTTCGCAATCAAACGGGGTAACGGGTAGATTATTGTGTACGTGTAACATTTTTGTGTAAAATATACTTCGTATTTATATTATAATTAATTGTATATTACATTTATTTATATATTCATAATATATTATAACTTACACCATATTCAATATGGGTAAATAAATTAAACTAAAAAATATTAAATTAATAAATTCTTTCTATTATGATTAGAAAAAGAAATGTAACAAAACTATTATCTAAAATTTTATTTTTCTAAGAATATAATTGTAAAGTGTAAAACTATATCCATAGCTTTATTTCAGAAAACAAATTATACTTTTTTTTAATGATACGGGATGATTAAGAAATATACAGTTGAGTGAATTTAAAACTAAAGAATGAATTTAAAACTAATTAGTTGAAAAAAAACAAACTTTTTTTCAACTAATTTAAATGAATATATTTTTCAAAAATAATACTAATTTTAAAATTTGATTTATAAACTGAATAACACTAATTCTGATAAAATTATCTCTAATATATACGTTTATATAGAGTAGGTTTCCAAATTATTAGGGAGGTTTGCCTGTGCTACTTAGTGAACTGCTATAATACTAGTTTCGATTATTTATCAACGAAACTGACGTCAATACTCAAGTCAATATTTGACATTCTGCAAGCGAATGAACACATGTTGCCCTATTTGTATTTATTTTTAACTAAATGTCGATAAAATATATTTAAAGGGAAAATGTTCATTGTTCTATCATTTAATAGTAAGACTATAAAAATTTTACCTGTTATCGTCATTTAAAATTACTGTTTAAAAGATTTTTAAATATGCGCAAAGGTAATCTATTGTTTAGTCTTTTGCGGAACACAGAAATTTCAGAGATATAATAGCAAAGATTGCAAGCGTTTCAAAATCAGCGACAAGTCGATTAAAGATAACATTGGAACAAAATCTGTCTTTTGGTGGTAAACGGATAAGCACGTTTGAACAGTTAGAGATATTTGCCTCCAGACTGTTGCACGACACAACGTTTGTAAAAACGGAGGGGTTTGCTGTGTCGAACTGAATTGTGCAGAGAAAACAGTAACTGGTCAGAGAACTACTATAAATAAAGTTTTAATTTATTTATGAAAAAAAAAATGTTTCAATGGGCTATGGTAAACGTTATACAACTGAAGAAAGGAATAAAGTGATTAAGCCTCGTTTTGTTCTATGTTTTAAAATATGACAATTTTACATGTGTACTGAGACGAATCAACTTTCATATGTTAGTGAACAAGACCAAGTTCATGCGACGTCGTTCTGTGCAGACGTACCATTCCAGTTCGTTAGTAGAGAAAGGTAAACACCCTCGCGGTATCATGGGGTAGTCAATAATAGTTACCAGCGGGAGCCTTTAGATCGTCCAACGAACAATGAAACAAAACCAGTACAACACAATCTTAGAAAGTCGGCTGTTATATCAAATGGCGGAATAATATCCGGATAGCCATAAAGCAAAAATTGCGCTCCTACCTGAAAATAAATCTTAACTTAACCAAAGTCTAGAAATTCGCCTGAAATGAACCACATCGAAAACCTTTGCGAGCTCACATGACCGAAAGGTCATAACAACTAAATTCCAACTTATTGACATATAATATAAGTATGGCGCCATAACGAAATATTAATTTGTACGCATTCTTTACACGTGTATAAGACAACAAATACTTTCTACTTGGATATGTGCTAGTTTTATTGTAAATAAATAAATGCAGCATAAACAAGTCTTCATTTCAATTTTCATTACGAAGTACTTGTAAAACTTAGACGTATCAAAAATATTGCATTTTCTCCAACTATATGGTAACCTACTGTATATATGTTCAAAAAGTAAATTCCAAAAATGTCTTAAAATGATCGTATCATAACAATTTTGCCTTTTACCGTATCATGACCGCTTTCTAAAAATCCTAATTTCGAATAAAACGTATGCGTGTTTCGATCAGTACTGTTAATAACGACGTGAACACCAAAAGAGCCTGAAATTAAGAAAGGAAAACTAGTAATTACCTAGGAGTTTCTTTTTATCAATAACTGATAGATTAATCGTTGCTTTATAGATTATATGTGAATATAACTGTTATGTTGTATCATTGAGTAAGTAGTAAATAGAGATATGAAACAATGTTAATTTTTCCGACTAAGAAAAGTGCGCAGACGAATAAATGTTAACACAATGGCCCTCTGACCGCGGACGCACAAAGTTCTATAGTTACCAGTTCAATCCTTTTCGTCAACTGCTGTTTCATACAACATAATGTTGGTTTACTTCTTTGCTAATGAACATCGTATATGACAGGTTGCCAATTTGTGTTTAATAAAATTATTTTTAAAGATAAATATGATTCTATTTTTCTATATTTTAAAATAGAATAATAGTTATCCAATTGTAGTAAAAATATGGAAAACTTATTTCTTTAATGAGATTTTATATCAAAATAAATGTAAGCATGTATGTAGATGTAACTTACATTCCAGCATAACTTTGGAAGGCCTAAACTTACAAAATTTGATACACTTACGCATTTATAGACTTATACAGTAATGTAATAAACTATGGAAGTCAGACATTCTTAGAAATGGCAGTGAGAACAGAAAAAAATTAAATCTTGTTATTTATAAATCTTTAGTTATTTAGAACAGATTTTGGAAATTTTACAGTTGGAATTTTTTCGTTCTCATTATTATAATGTGTTCTTTACACGAAGCATTTTGAAACAGCATAAATCTCAAATACTTATGCCTTTTCAATGTTATGGTGAAACCCCTCCGGTCCAAAAAATATCCTTTCTACTATCACATTGGCTGAGGGACCCCTCCCCCCCCCTTTTGTTTCAAGGTTTTCATACTTTCGTTTTGAAAATTGCCTAACGTGTGATTAAATTTGCATTTTAAACATACGAACACGGGATATCAATTTTTTATTGATTTTTATTCCATAAACATTGAAATATTTATTGCTTATATTTTGTCTACATATATAGTTCCCGTAATTTACCCCTACAAAAATACTATATTACATATTCCCTCTTTTTTATAAATGTGTAAATTCTGTAAATAGTATATAGTTTTTAAAAATCAACCTGGAAATTGTTTTGAATAAATTCAAACTTATATTCAAATCATTTCGATTATAAAAATAAAAGCTGTGCATCGTTTCATTTTTAGAACGAAATATGTATCATTAGATAAAATCTAATAATAAATTAAAATAAACAAACTATGTGAACGCCCTCAGGAACTTTACACGAGTGCAGAATGGACATAGTCGGCAAAAATCTCTTATCAAAAGAATTCAGTTGTAAAAACAACTATAAAAACAAATAATGAGAGAAGAAAGGACACGCATTTATAAAGCTATGCACACATTTATAGCTATATGTCTATCCTTTTTTTATCTTATTATATTATTGTAATTTTCTGCATGTTAGAACCGACAACAATGGAAATGTAACACTGACATATGAAAATACATTAAAATAAAGTTCTGCTCTTGTTTAGTTATGTCAGTTCTAAAAAAGTCCACAGCAATTCAAAGGGCACCATTTTCGTACGTAGTCGGGTTTTACATCTCTATTTATTACTTTCAAAGCTTGTATACAGAAACACTTTACAGAAATCTTTTAGTATTGTTTCAAAAATGTCGGTCATTTTTGCTCCTCCTGAACTCCTCCTTTTTGCTCTTTCTCCCCTTCCTTCTTTACAAACCAGCCCCAACACCGTCATCTTTTGCACATTCACTTCAAGTCCTCTCTATGTTTACCATATTTACCATTATATTATATGGCCACTTTCATTATATTATGTTTACTTACGTCACTTTCTGTATTTTGTATTACATATCCATTCGTAATTGATTTGAATCCGTGTCGCTAATGAAAGTAAATATGTTTAAGTGTATAAATGTTGATAAACCTGCTTATTTTAAGCTCTTTTTGAATTTTAAATTTTGCAAAACCGAATCTAAAACGTCATCAATAGCTCCTAATAATATTAATATCTGTAAATTGTAGCTTTTATAATACTCACCATTGGCCCTTAATGCAGCTAAAAGACAAGTCATCAATCGTTTGCTTATCGACTGATCTATAATATCAGGTAGTACACTACATGTCAATCGACTAATAAATCCACCGGGCAAACGCTCCCCGTTTATCAAATGATCTACATTCCAAATATCTGTGGTATCAACGACTAATGGTTCTCCAGTAGATTCTCCATTGAGTGCTGGACCTGTAGTGGCAGTGCCAAATCGATGAAAATAAGCCACCGCATCGCGACCGAATTGTAACAAATCTTCTAAGCCTGCCGCGTCTGTAGACGGATACTTTGCGCGCATTTCTGGTATCCAAGCGATCTTCAGTGAGAGAGAAAAAACATTAAGTTTATTAAAAAAAAAAAACTAATTCTTAGATATTATGTAAACAGTTTGTAAATAGTGATATTAACTATATTCCAGTCGACGAAACCTACATCAGAGTTCACTTCCATACACTTCCTCGCGCACCATATTTTACCTTTCTTGGTCAAGTCCTTCCACACTCGAAAACATCCAACGTATCGAAAATATTAGACCTAAATACCTAAATACCTAAATTACCTCGTGCTGCATCTGAAATTTCTTATAATTTGGAGCTGCACAAACATAGCCGACAATAATGTCACTTTCATCTTCGATAACCATGCAAAATTCAGGATGCATAGTCAAATATGGTCCAATAATGCGATCACACTGCAAAGAAATATTATTATTTAATTTATATGCATCAGAATTGTTCAAATATTAATGTAATACGCAAGAACAATTTGTCATACTCCCCAAGACGTAACTCTTCTCTAAAAGATATTTCTGTACAAAGCATTATCCATGGCGCGAGGTACAGAATTCTGGTATTCCAATTTATTAAAATTACCTCTTACTACTCATTGAAGATCTTAACGCCAAAAATCATAAGTTTGATATTACCAACTTTGTCATATAGATGTGCAAAAATGTTGCCGATAATCTGGAGGACTTATGTTAATAAAAAAGCACGAACTAAAGCATTTATTAAAACGGCAAGAGAAAATATAGCGCGAACGTCGTTAAATCGCAATCACAAAAAAAGGATGTAAATATAATAATTTAAAACCCTAAAAGGATTTAATAAAAAATCCAGTTTTATTAAATCCGCAAATAAGTAAATTAAAAAATTACTCATCTGGAATTGTGTATCAAAAATGTACCTTATTAAGTAAAAAGTTCATATTAGTACCTAATATATAAAATTCGTGGACGTGATCGCCACACCATCTTTCAAGTCCTACGATATGTTACATCTTGTACAAAACAAAAGTTGGACCTTTTAGTTTTGACTGTGACCTTTTAAGTCGTCTATTGAATTCAATTAGCACAATAGTGTTTAGGGTAAACTAAACAACATTACTCTAATGTTGTTTCCCCGCCTACCCATAAATCCCCCGGTCATGAAATGATAAGAGCTAGACCCATCATATATGGTATCATTGTAAAGCAAATCAGAAGGACTACCAAAATATAAGAAAATATACAGGGTATTACTGAAGTCTTTAAAAAAAAATTATTGCTTAAAATCGGTCAAGTATATTCCATTGATCACACAGGCAAAATTGAGGCTCCCTGGTTTTACAAAAGTTCCCCAAGTTTCATTTTTCCACATTTCATAGGAACAGAGAGATTTAGAGTAGTATACTTTTTTTTCAAGGTCAAATTTCTCCGGCGCTATGACATGCGAGTTTTTAAACTCGCTTAAGTATTAAAGGAACTTTCGACATAAGAAATTAAAACAATTCTTGCGAAACTTTTCGAGAAATGGACCCTAAAGTTAGCAAAACAAAAACACCCTGTATAAATGTTAAATTGTGATTTTAGGAAAAAAAATTTCAAACTAAATCGAAGGGCCTTAATGTAGCCTATAAAATAAAGTTTATTCGAATGTCCTATTTTTTATCGTTCCTGAGATATTTCAAAAAGTTTGTTAAGCTTCAAATGTGGCAACACCGCTTCCTATACAATTTGGCAGCATGGGACTTAAAAGGTACTGTATGTGTGCAAAATGTCAATCTCCTAATTTCAATACGAAATTTCTGAACAAAAAAATGGCTTGTCCGCCATATTGGATTTATAAAAAAAGTTAAAAACCCGTTCTGCGGGGTTATAGTTTACACCTGAGTACCAAATTTCATCCAGATCGATCCTACAGGGAAGGAGAAATTCTTGAACATACGTACAGACACCGAAAAATCAACCTTTTTTATTGTTTTGAGCAAGAAATTTGTTTTAGAAAAAACCTTTTATATGAAAAATTGTCCCTTATGATGCCCCTACACCCATCTACACTTGATTTTC
>WYDF02302148.1:0-15519 GCA_009867245.2 Adranes taylori
AAATATTGGAATTTTTGCTATCGTAACCGTCTCCTAACGGTACAATGACAAATATTCACGCTTTTTAGCGACTATAGGAGACTCGTTGTTAAAGAAGTCTTTAAATAAACAACATGCAATGCTTAAAACGAATTTGCAAATGGCTTAAGTATCCGGGCGTGGTGTAGTTATTAGGTCGTAGACTTTGAATGACTACTAAAAAGGGAGAACTGATGATAGTTACCATAATACTTGAAATATGTATCTCTTCCAGTCTGACTTTTTAGGCTATTTGGGATTACACATGTCATCAACAAGTGTCTGAAATTGGACTAACTCATCTAATTGTCTTTATGTTTTATATTTACAATATCATTTTAGGTCAATATAGTATTCTTAACTACAGTCACAGACGCACCTCTGCCTAAGCAAACATATAATTCTTATAGTAACAACTGACTGGATTTCTATTCAACCCACTTAACAAATATAATTCATAATTATTTTCCTTTAATTGTTATTTCTGTCTATTAACATTGCCCATCTGCAAATTCCTATTATTCATATGAGTACCTGTCGACGCAGCTTTTTTATTAGTATGTCAATTTGTATTGTTTTTATTTGTAGTTTGAAATTTTTATACCCATTATACATGCGCCTCGCATTATTCTTATAGAAATAAGATTTCTCCTGTTATAATTCGGTTATTTCTGCCTCACTTTCGTCAATTGCCGTGCGTATCGCGTCGTCCTTAATAGATTTACAATTACGAACTCGGATAATTAATTTCAATTCTTTATTATTTAAACCCGAGGTAAACGAGTTTATAGCGACACTCTCATTCGCTTTATATAACATATCTTTCTCCATTAGCTGATTGTGATATAATGAGTTTACTTAATAATATTTCTATAGTACTCCCAAACTCATATAAACTGGATTCCCCTGGTTTTACATACTGCAATTTTGTCATCAACACAGACATACTCTCTTTTGGTAAGTAGATATATATGCAGTATCATGGATACGATTATCCCAAATTCTAATACCTCAACAATCTCAGGAATCGAAACTAAAGCTGCATTTGCTGTAACTCCGCCTTTATTGCCCGCCTGTACTATCACTCTTTCCTCTTTTCTGTACGTAGCTCCATGTTCTTACTTCCTTCTTTCTTCTTCTCTTTATTTATATCCCAACATTTTGGACACTTCTTCATTGTATTAATTCATTTACATTTGGTAAACGTCTTCTTTCTCCTTATTTATACACTGATTTAAACAAAATTCGAATCGCGTAATTTATTAGTTAATTATATATCACGGTCGCCATGTGGTATTCAGGAGAATATTCGAAAATGAACATCAGGGTTTAAAACAATTAGTATAGATGATCATTATTATTATGAATTAAATAACACTTAAGTTAACGTTGATTTACAATTTGTACATTGTTATAAAATAAATTAATATATTTATTGTGATTTAAAATATGAATAAATTATAATAATGAATATTTACATTATGAAGATAAGTTAAAGTTTAAATGAATCTTAACTGAATATGAACATGAATAGAATCTTTTATGAAATGTTTTATCAATATTTTATGAACGTCTTCTCAATATTCTTAATATTCTATAATCTAATTACATATACATCTAGCAAAGCCAACGCCTCACACTAGGTATTTGCATTTCCATATTGAGCATTGAACCCATTTGAAATAATCCCACTGAACCCATTGAACCCATAGCATTGAAATAGTCTCGTTGACTGTATGTTTAACAAACGATGTTTAATTGAAATGTCTTTAAAAACACTTAGTGTTTTCATATTTGGATATTAATTATCTACCAATATAATAATTATACGAAACTAGATACATGATGTTAAATACTAGTTTTTTAACAAAATAATTTCAGAATTCTACTACAAAACCATGAAACCGGCAAAATATGATGAAGTTGATAACGCTATGTATCAGTGGTTTATTTAAGCCGGAAGTCAAGGAATTTCACTTTCAGAGCCCATTATATTAACCAAGGCATGGGAAATTAATAAAAAACTAGATGGCGATCCAAACTTTAAAGCAAGCGTGGGATGGCTTGATAAGTTTAAATTTCGTCGCGGCATTCGATAACTTGACATAAGTGGAGAGAAACTTAGTGCGGAGAATATTGCAATTGTAGCTGATTTTAAGGAGCAATTTAGTTTAAACATATCTGCTCTTAATCTCCTTTAAGGGACAAGTGTACTTGTAGACAATACTCCGACACATCCCTCTGGTGAATTGAAAAGAGATGACGGCAAAGTAAGATGCCTCTTCCTCCCAGCAAATACGATCCTTCTTATCCAACCTATGGACCAGGGCATAACTGAGAATTTGAAGAGTCGGCACAGAAAAGGTTTTATCGAAAGTTGTTTGTCATCTTATGATGCAATGACTGTTACAGAATTTTGGAAAAGTTAAATATTTATTGTTATATATTTATTTCTTTACAAATGTTTATCATGGATTGTAATATCACATAACGTGCTATAAACTCTACCTACAATTTCTCACATTTAAGAATTTTTCTAATTAATTGTTTAATTAAAATTACTTAACTTCTAGTTGTTAAAAAACAACGCGATACGTTTAAGTGATAATATTTCATTTTAATGATATGACATTCGAATGTTACAATAAAGCAAATATTATACTAATTGCTATTTCAATATTATACTACTAAAATGATCTGATAATGAAACATTATTATAATTTCCCTAAATAGACTAAATACGGTGTGGGTATTAATAATTCAAATAGTTCCATCTTGTAAAAAAATAATGGTTAAAATGCAGATCGTTTATTTGATCTATTGTTTACATTCGCTTGTATAAGTCAGACATAATGGTTCTATTATTAACAAGAAATAACGTAAAAAGTATTTTGTAACAGCAACTTTAAAAAAAGTTGAGGTCGTCTAATCCTCTTATCGACTACAATTTTGCTGAATACAATAATGTCTATAACTAAGGTGACAAACCGTGCTCTTTTATGGATTACGTCGCAATTTCTATCCTCCCTTAGCAAGTTCTCTCTTCCCTCGAAAAATGTCCTCCTTCATGTATTAAGTTTGTAGCTAGAGAAATGCCAAACATTAAAATATACAATAATTGTCTCTTTGAAGTAATTAAAAGACTGAATCTCTGCTTGAATTCTGAAAAATTAACACAATGTTGTTTTAGTGCCACTCTAGTGTTTTATATAAAGAGAGCGCTGTAAGCATGTGCACACGCTCAAAAAGATTAAACAATCGTGCAAATATTGCATTAGCGCAAATATTGCGATTGTGCTAGTGCACAATCGCGCAAACAAAAAGAATTTTGGGTGCAGAAACTTTAAACATTACAAAATGGCTTAGTTCAATTATTTCTACTATTTACAATGGTAGATTACAAGTAGATTACGAAAGCTCGTTATGTTAACTTCTAATAGAACTTATGTAACCTTGGGAAAAAGAAATGGTGTAGTAGATATATTAAGGCAGGGATGGCCAACCTCGCACCCTATTATGCGCCCACGCACGACACGATTACCGTTAAATCACAAAAAAAATATTTTATTTTCAATCAAGTTCATTCTTCAAATTTTAAGCAGAATTTTTTTGGAATTAAATACGTATTTATTAGTCGAAAATTTCAAGTAGTTTTATTATGACATATTAAATATATTTTTGTATACTAAAATATAAATAGTTTCACTAGAAAAAAATATTTTAGCGAATTCTATCGAATTTTAGCGCCCTCTTTTATGTTTTTATTTTATTAAAACTCATATGAGCCGTGTATGGCAATGAGACAGTGACACTGACACAAACGTCATTTTTTCTAAAAATAATGAGATTTTAACCTATAAGTAAAATCAAATAAAATGATTCAAAATTAAAACTAACAAGAATTAAAAAAAGGTTTTATTAAGAAATTAAAATTAAGAAATTGAAAAAATTAAAATAACTTATGCTTCCAAAAAATATATGCTTCCAAAAAGGTTGCTTCCAAAAAGGTTTCAAAAAGGTTGGCCTATCCTGTATTAAGACAGGAGTGTATCAGATTAAGAAGATTTGTGTATTTTTAACGCACGTACGTTACTAATATTGTTTCAATATCAATTTCGATTAATTTAGCAAATAGGAAAATTCCGATAAACAATTTCCTGGATCCCGATCGAAATGGACGAGAAGATTTTATGATCGGAATTAAATCTACAATAAAAAGATTTATCAGTTAACCAATTTAATATGACTTAATTAACATCGAAATAGTTTAGTAAACATTAATTTTATATAATATAAATAGCCAAATAAATTCTATTTATTGAATATTTTTTCCACCAAAACTTATAACAAGACACGAACAGAAAAAGAGCCCGCATGCAGCAAAATGTTTACGAAATAAAAAAAGCTATAAATGTCATGCATCGTTCGGTTTCTTTAAGGGAATTTATGAGTTTCGTACGCATTTAGTTAGCTTTGTGTTTTTTCTTCATATACTAAACATTTTCATTTGCGATTTTAAAGAGAGTCTTTATTATTTTGTTTTTACGATCCCCGAGAATTGGTACGAGTTTTTTTCAACTTTAATCGTTAACATTGCCATCGTTTATGTGGTTTCATTCCATAATTTCTAGGAATTTTGCTAGCATATAATCTAGAGTTTTTGTTTTCGGAGAATTCTCAGTAAACCGATATGCGATTCGCCTATATTATTTCAACGGTTTCGTTTTCCGTTTTCTGAGAAACATAGAACCTTAATATCTGTGGACTCTTTCGATTTTCTTTATTTTCAATGTCTCTTTCTTCGTATTTTCTTCAAAACTTTTTACTCTCAGTAACAAGATTTTAGTATCAATATCTTCGACTTTTCCACATCAGTATTTTTACGTTCATAATGAAAAAATTTACTCAGATTTAGTTTAAAAAAACTGGCATATGTGTGTATTTCAAATGCAAGATCTAACCTCAATCTAGAATTGTCGCCCCCGACTAGCCTAATAATTCAAATTTGTTTCATAACTCGTGGTAAAACATTTTGCTGCAGAAATGTAGCTATATTATATTTAATTAAGGAGAAGATTGGTACTCCAAATCCATATATTGTTTATTTTATTCAAAGCAAAATTAAATGTGATGTGTTTCGACATTTCGAACTGTGTCATCATCAGACTATCATCAGACTATAAAGAAAATGAAACCAAGCAAATAAGTGTTAAACAAGTACCTTCCTCTGTAGCAATCTCCTAGATATCTAAAAACAATTGGATGAAAAATCTATATAGTAAATCAAATATTGGGAAACGGGGTTGTTGTAAATTACACTTTTGGTTCTAACAAGATGGTAATCAAGATGGTTACTGCGGAGCCTACCGTTAGATTGACGTGAGCTGAGTGAAACACACATGTCGAAAACTAACTAGTAAATCTCTTTATTGAATAATTAAGAATAATTTAATAATAAATAACAATTAACTATAAACTCGTTTTGTGGTATTAACCATCAGATTATAGTTACAAATATAAAACAATATGAACGTGATTTAATGTCGCAATAAATTGATCACACTATAGATTCTATTTCTATTCGCACGTTATAATGTGTAGGTAAATTTAGTATACATACAAAATATGTATCAACTTGACCTTATAAGTTGTGTTGCACGTACATAGTACATTTACACATATTATGTTTTTGATATTAAACGAAAATGCATGATTATGTAGTTGTAAATCCTACAGGCTTTCTTTTGTGCCTGGAAAGTTGCGGATTCTTTATTTGAGAGATGTCAGGAAACATTCAGTGCGTGGTCCGGATTATCCAAATATCTGGCTGAATAATATTTGCATATCTACAATATCAAAATGTTTAGTACAACGTTAAGTGAAAGTAAAGTGGAGTATGATGGTATCATCCTCACAACCTCCTTATTTTGTAGCTTAACGCTGTATTTCACTAAAGCAAAGTAATTATAATATTATTTTTAAAGCAGATAATTTTATTTTCATAATTTCAAAGATATATGAAATTTTTTCCTGCTCATGACTTGAATAAGTATAGTTTCAAGTGTTTTGGAAACCCCAAAAAAATTATTTAAAACCTATTTCCTTTGTTTCATATTCCTTATAGTCTGATGATGTTACAGTTGTAGTGTCGAAACTTGTCATTTGTAAAATGTTTTAGAGTAAGCAACATTGTTTTTATCAATAAAACATTTACTTCAAAGGACTTGAACTTGTATTTGATACAATTTGTATTTATATCTTATGAAAATGTAACTTAAGCTCGTATTATATTTCATATCGAACTTGCATTATATTAAAAATTATCTATTTATATAGGTTATCCCTTATTCCATCATTCAAAGCTTGTGTTCATCGATAGTCAAAAAATAACCCTCGAAGTTAGTATAATTACTTCAACTTCCCTTTGCTAAAAGACCTAAATAATCCGGCTATTTTGCAGAGGGCATTCCACCATCTCATTGCGCGTATTCTAGAATCCCTTATACATAACATCCTCAAAATGCACCCTGCTTTGGAAAGGTTCACAAATATAGTTATAATAATAGAACGCTACAAGTTCACCTCAAATTATGTACGAGTGTTTAATAAATTTTTCAGGACACTGCATTTGTTTTTATGTTACTTATTTATCATATATCTTTCTAGAATATCATGTTGAAGTTTAACTTACATACATATCGATTTATTAAACAAAAATATTTATTTACTTCTTATCACTCAAAATGAACATATTTCAGTAAGAACGCAATTGTACCCGTTCTTTCGACTTTACTGCTATGTTATCGTATTTAGTAATGGACTAATTAGTTATCGAGTCACAATGTAGTGCCATTCTTTCTAGTGAACACTAGAGTTTGCAAACAACTATAGATCAGTATAATGATCAAGTCAACAATATGATCCTGAAAACTGGCGCATGCTGAATCGATATAAAGAGATGCGAGGGACAGGACAGGAAAGTTCACTATAACCAACGTGTTTATACATTTAAGCGCAATATGATACACAGCACAGTGCGGATTAGGAAGGGACTGCACCAAGCAATGTTATACAATAGGTGTCTGTAGCATACGATTATAAAGAACCAAAATTAAATAATCATATTTAAAATAAAATTACAAAATAACTTGCAAGTTGCAAAATAAATGTCTTGTTTTTCTACGAAGTATCCATTACATTCTGCGCACTAGAATAGATGGGCTGAGAAAATGATGGAAGGTAAGGAAGTTGCGAATGAGGCCATTCAAAGGATGAAGGATGTGGAAAGCCAGGAGAGGCATGGAAGGTTAAGTGCTAGTATATATAATAGTAAGTATATATGAATCAGGGAAGAGGGGGGAATGACAGAGTCTATCCTATCGGGTTTAAGTAAAAGCATGATTACAAGGTTCAGATGTGGGACTGAGGAGGGCGGAAAAAAATATTGGATGCATAAGCAAGAAAGAATTTGTAGCATATGCGATAGGAAAAAGGAAAATTGGAGTCGCTAAAAAATGAAGGGATAGCGTGAAGTGCTAGCGACAAGGAGTTATGGGAAAACGGGAGGGTAAGTTTGGAAACGGAGGGAAAGGGATTAGAAATCATGAAAAGATGGAAGAAAACAAAACAAGGTAAAAGGAAAAGAATATTGGTGTAGAAGGAGAGGAATTGATGATAGATAGCACGAATGGGTACTAGATAATAAGGAGGCAGTAAGAGATAAGGAAGAGTGGTGTGTGTGTGTGGGGTGGATGTGTGTAGGGTGTGAAAGAAATAATGATTGAAAGAGATAAGACAAAGACAAAAAATGAAAGGAAAGGTGTAAGAAAATTGGTAAGAAGGGAAGTTAGGGCCCAGATGAGGCAAAGGGAGGGGATAAGTAGGCATGAATTGTGAAAAGGAAAGGATTGATGAATAGATAAGGGAATTGAGTACGAAGAAAATGTCAGAAGAAAATGTCACTTCCCTTCTCTCATGAGGGAAGAATATAATTTAAGTTATTGCACATACATAATTGACATAAAGTAAATTTATTGAAATTAGAAATGTAATGTAATTTGAGTTTGTTGTGAGCTTGTTTTATGCCAATACAAGTTTTTCTTTATGTTTATATTTATTATTCTTTAATCCGTCTCTAATGATTAACAATGGTCTTGAGGAAGAGTTAGAAGAGTTCTATGGATTGGATAACACTACGAGCATCGGATAAAATTACTGATTTTTTTTATGTTCGAATTACGAATGGCAAAAATATTTTGAAAATTTTGAGACAAATTTATATTGAGAGAATGGTAACAAATCCCAAAAGTCGAAGATAAATTTGAGGGAAGTGTCCAACCATCTGTAAAAAATTAGATCGAATGTGTGCAGTGAACCTCGTCCAACTCAGCAAACTTTTGATATTCATAGCGAGGAGAGTCCTTCTCATATTAGATGGTGAAGATTTTCAAGTTTACGTCTTCATTACTGGGGAACTTAGTTATCAGGAAGGCTGGAATAAAAGGAGGAGGTGGTGAAGTATACCTTTTTATGAGGGAGAGTTCAATATCAGTTGATTTAACTTTTCTATATTTGAAAACATAAATACCTGGTTAGATTTTTTTTAAATATTCCTTGAAGTTAAAAACACCGTTCTCAAATCGAAGCGAAGCTTTGAGGCCTCAGTAGCATTAATCTGGTAGGAGATGATCTCATGAAACCCAAAACCCAGATATTCTTATGATCCTGTGCTGAATATTGTTGATTTTCTTTATTCGAAAGACATCAATAGTCTAAACGGAAGCAGCTATACGATTCGTAAAATGTTATAAAAATGGAGCTCTTATAAAAATTAATTTTTATAAGAGCTTTTTGAATATTTATTCTCTTCTAGCATTCTAAGTGTAGATGGGAAATGTGCGGTTCAAAATTAAGTTTAAAATTCATATACAGGCCTAGATATGTAACTTTAGAATTGAACGAAATGGTTTGCTCCTCTAGAGTTACATTGATAGGAAGGATTGAACTGGATTTGGAAAAAAACATCCCCGTGATTTTGTATGTCTACTTAAGAGATATTAGATGGTATATTAAATTGGTGAAGTGGTGAGGCAAATTCATCTTAAGCATAGCAGATACGGATTGAAATAGTCGTAGGGTTTATTGATTTTCAACAATATACTACCGGTGTCTTCCTTATTGATAAATCCTTTATTTTAATATCGGAGTACGATATTAGTTTAACATATTTTTGATGGAGGCGTTTTTCTAAGAGATACTTTGACACATCAAGTTATTATTCCCACCACTTTTAGAAATCACCACTACCCGTATTTTCACTAGATAACCGTCAAAAAAATAATGCAACTTTGATCCTTAAATTTTCTTAACGTATCAGGAAGAAACTTTTGATTGGCCGGAAGTATAACCCTCTTAAAAATATTGTAACAGAGGCTTCTTTCTAACTCCGCCTTTTTTGCGGCAGACGTCCTCGCAGACGCCAGGAAGTATCGAGCACACGAGTATAATAAGAACGATCCAGCACAAACTCCAGTGATCACCAATCATGAACGTCGTCCTCGAACTCCACGCCTTATATCAAATTCTCCCGAGCCAACACCAGTGGTCTACGAGCAAGAAGATCCGCCGTCAGCACCAGGGTCCTCCATACCACCTACCGCTCTAGGCCATGTTCCACTCCCTCTAAACCCTGGTAACGGCTGGCTATATCCGGCAACAGAAGAAGACCGCCGCCCACGCCTGGTACAGAGGAGAAGTTCATTCCAGAGCCGTACTCATAGATGAATAAATCTAATACAATATAATATATACAATCATATTTATTTCCTCACGCTTTATTTGCTTTATTTTGAAATGGAAGAAGAGAACTGGATCAGCCTAACAAGTTTTGAATTATATTTAGAATCAACATTATTGTCAGTCATTTAAAAATAGCGCTTCGAGAAGTATATTTGCAGTTATAAATACTAGAACAATAAACAAAACTTTTGAAACTTGTTATTGCATTTCTGTGTTTATGATATAAGACATTAAGTACTTTATCATACAAATTAGAACAATCCTAATCCAACCCTGAATCTGATGCAAGAGCAAATTATGTTACAAACAGAATAAAATATAAAATGCAGTATAGTATTTATAAACAAATTATGATCCTGCTTTGGTTAAGTCAATAAAACCAGTAACAACTTCATTTACTTTCAGGTTTGTGAGTTTATTTGTCATAAAAGTTGTTCATTATATCAAAATATTCTTTACAGAAAATGAAGTACATTTGTTTGTACCAAACTTTGTAAGGCGCACTTTAAGATGCAAATAATATTAATTTCTACATTAATTTGTGGAATTTCGTTTAAATTAGGAAATTCACTTTATATATCTACGATCCAATATTTTATGTAAATATATATACGAATAATTCTAACATACAAAAAAAAAACAATTGTCCCTTGTATAAAACCTGGTAAAAGAGTTCATGTATAGGGTGTTTCCCTTTATTTTATAGTAGAGGTATTAAGGTACTTTGCGTTAGAGACCAGTTGATAGATTTTTGTTTAATTGAATATGTAACAGTGCGACCCACGCAGAATCGCTCCGAACCAACTAGGATCAACTAGGATTAGTCGGATACCGACGTGAGCAGAGTGCAACATGTGTTTTTGTTAAGGAAACCCTAATGCTTGACTTAAATGCTTTGTTAATGGTGTTGTTTATCTAATGCCTACGCTTTCGGAAAAGAACGATGTATATAATAAATAGGAAAATATGAATGTGATCTTCTTTTTTTAGTTTGCGCTATTTATTACATAGATTGTTCTTAGGATTGTTATATGTATTTAAATTGCGTTACAGTTATTAATTAGTTTTATTTTTCCTTGTTTCAGGCAATTGTATACGAAGGACAAGATAAGAATCCTGAAATGTGCAGAGTTCTCTTAACACATGAAATCATGTGCAGGTATGGATAATAATAATTTAGATATGCATTAAAAATATATTACTACTAAATCCGTCCCAAAGTGCAGAATTTTTGATTGTATCTATATGTCTTCAACTTGTTTGGGTTACTCATAGATAATACATTTTTAAAACCATCGTAGATTAAGGATTTGAAAAAAAATTAAAAAATGTATGTTTGATATTCCAGCAGCACAAACATCCGCAAGTTATAAAGAATCGTCTCAGTGCGTTTGATTTTCAAAGTAGGATTAAATCTAAGTTGTCATCCCTCTTCTTGTAGCTCTTTAAATTAGGGATACATAGCCAACTCTTTTAAAGATAGATTCCTAATCTAGATGTGTTTATCCTCACCCAGAAAAGGGGATATTTTGTTTCTTTCAATTTTCTTTCCGAAAACTATTCATATAACAGAAGGCTTATAGTTTCTTGATGTCAAAATACTCCCATTTGCATCCTGCAACCTGATCTCGTAGCGCATATCAAAATGAAGTTAAATACCTGCTAAGTATGGTAGCACTTAAGAAAGCAATATCTAGATTATCTTGTTCGAATAAAATAAGAACAATTAAGAAAAACAACGGTGCTCTTTCTCCAAAATATTGTATATTTTACTCAAAATATTGTTTATTTTATTTTACTATTAAATCAAATTTTGCGGAAAATATTTTAAGTTCAAATCATTACTGAATGATGTTAATATTTTACAGTTTCGTCAGAATAAATTGTTTCTTCTTTACTTTGTTTCTTGAACAAATTCATATAGATATTAGTTTAAACTTAGGTAAACTTTTGAATAAATAAACGAATTTTTAGAATTTTGTTTTATTAAGAAAATTCTTGGAATTACGTCATTACTGATTGTTAAATCTTTGAGTGTATGACCCTTTTATTAATCATTATCACCTGTTGCATGGGTTGCATATATTATTTTTCTAAGCAGATATATTGAATCTTTTGTATATAAATAAAAAATAAATTTCTTTTCTTTATCATTTCATGATCACCCTCTCTTCAGTCACCCATATCCTTTCAATCATCTTCTTTTCCCTACTTGCTCCAATTCTCTCCCTTCTTCCCTGTTACCAAGTGTATTTCATTCTTTGTTCCATCTCTTCAATCCCCCGTAGCATTTCATTCATCTTCTTTTCCCTGTTAAATCTATTAGCTCTCATCCTCTCCTCTCTTCCCTGCTTCTAAGTGTCTTACATTGTTTGGTCCATCTCTTCAGTCACCCATAGCCTTCTTTCCCTAAACCCCATCGACTATCTAACTCTTTCATAAGCATTTTTTATTTCTCTCCCCCATTCATTCCTATTTACCTCCCTTTAACATTCATCCATACAATCCTTAAATATATTTCTTATTACTCTCTCCTCTTCATTCTTCATTATCTCCCATTCATCTTTTACCATTTTCTTAAAACCATTCAACATTTAAACTTATTTACCTCATTTTAAACAATTTCCGTTGACACTGAATTTTCTATACATTTTCAGGTTTTATATATCGAACCTGCACTCTTTCAATTTCTTCTCTTTCACACACAGCCCATACATCTGACCAATACATCATTATATTCTTTATATATTGATCCATAAACAAAAGTCTCGTTTTCGCAGAATCTCCAAGTCTTTCTTCCCAGATGCACCTAATACTCTCCGCAGTAATTTTGACTCTTTACGCTCTTTACGCAAAATACACATGTTCGACCCATTATTCTTTAATGCGAATCTAGGTATTTATATTTTTTCAAGTATTCTATTCATTTTCTATAATATTCTATTCTAAAAAATTCCATTCTATATATTATCAACAGCAATAAAAAAATAACTGTAGGAATTATGAAAAATTCGTGGACGCTTCTATCACCCCATCTGTTATACTCTGGTTGTCAAAAGTTTTAGTACATTGATTCTATGTAAATCAAAGATTGATCAAGTACTAATCTTATTACTCAATAACTTGTCTACAAATTTAAATTTCAATCATCAATCAATTAGCTCAAATATAAGTATAAAACTTTTATTGCCATCTTCTATCTACTTTTCCTGTACAAGTAATTCATAACAAGAAAATAATACAAATTCTTTTTTGTAAAACTACAATACATCAACAAAAATTCAGAAAAAGAAAACATCTGAGCAAAAATGTGTGCTAATAATAAAACCGTTCAATCCCATTCTTCTAATTCCATATACATTATTTTCTTATTCGCACCAGTTTCAACTTTCTTCCCTACCTTATCAAGCAAGCAACTTTTTTTCGCCCTTAATGGTATGCGTTATTTCAACCACATTACCTTCCATTCCCAAGCATACCCTTTCATTTTTGGTCATCATTCTTGGTTCATTCTTCCATTCCTTCTCCCAAATATTCGGACCCAGTATATGTATAGACAGTTAGAAGCTCTTCCAAAATATTAATTTAGTCACTTCACTGACAGTAACATTTATTCAGATGCAATAGTATCAACTTATGTAGTTATTAAAGTAGAAAACATTTATTCCTATGATTTTTGTATATACAGTATGATAATATTCTTTTTAAAATATTAGAAGCAATATATGAGCCAGCAAGGAGGGTGGACCCCTTATGTTGGCATCATCTTAAAGAGAATTCATAAGACTATCAAGCTATGAAATTGCTCAAAATCGGTTAAGTATATACAATTAGCTAAACTAGTGTTTCTGGTGTTGTATATCTTTTTCATTCCCAAATATTATTTTTCCAACTCCCAAAGAAACCAAATTATAAGGATTACTACACTTTCAGGATCAAATTTTTGCTAAACTAAGTCGTCCGTTTTTTAAACAACCTACATTGCGTGTCAATTAGAGAATCTTTCGATAAAGTTATGGAGATATTTTCAAGAAACTGAGCTGCAAAATTTGGCACACTTAGATCCCAAGGGAATTTTCATCCATTTCCCTTGTGATTTTAATTTTTAGTACAAATTTCAATAGCGCATAGCCCGACATTTTTCCTCAATCAAGTTTTAATTGCTTGGAGAACTAGTAGGAAAAAACATATCTTTCATGTGCCAAATTGTTTAATAGGATTGGAGTTATTTAATTTCAACACATTGACATTGCATACGTATCTACGAGATTATGTCAATAACAAGAAAAAGACCCTAAGCAACTTCCTTGTAGCCTCTCCTTTATTTCAAGGTCATTAGTATAAGCTCTTTGCCATTCTTTTGTTATTCTTCGAATAGCGAAGCGAATAATGTGCGTTGCAATAATTTATATCAAAGAAATTCAACACGAATATTAGCATTATCCGCATAAATGTCAAAATATGTAAACAAAAAGAAAAACATGTTTCCAAATTTCGGCGATCCATTGGCCCGATGCAAATTTCTCTTTCTGTTCGCGCTGGAATATTTTTATTTTCTTTTTACTTTTGCGTATCTACCTTTCGACTGTTGAATTATACAAAAGAACAGAATGAGTCGACCCGAAGGGAGAGCAAAAAAAAAACACAAACACACACACACAGATATATATAACACATAGGCAACTTTTATGTATAGATTTACTGTGTTCCCCAAATAACTTCCCTTTAGCGTAAAAATGCATACCCTGTTGCCAGTTATGTGAATTATATTAAGAGTAAATAATAATAATTTTAATTTCGCTTTAAATTTACTAATTTGTTTTTTATTGAATGCTTTTGATAATTAAACCGAAATAATAAAAAACGTTTTCAACAATAGGTATAATATTAAGAGCATGGGTCAATTGCACGCAATGGTTAGAAGTATGTATAGGTAAAGCTAATCTTACCAGTCAATTGCGCGCAAGGTAATTTTTAATCCAGGACGACTGCGCGCAAACTATAAAGTGCAACCATCTACAGATTAGCTCAAAATAATAAATAAATGTATTGTATAAAATAAGAAAGGCTGAAATATTACAAACTTATTTCATTTTTGCCTTATGTACTGGTATCAAATACATTTAATAAATTCAAATCTACTAATATTTTTATGTTTATGTAATTTGACTAAATTATTATTATTGGCACTTTTAATAACTAATATTTTTATTAACTATAATTCTATAATTTACTATAACTTATTAACTATAATTCTTATAAACCATATGTTTCTGTAAATATAATAATAATATAAACATGTACTATATATAGCAAATACTTATTTCAACAGCCATATTAGATTTAGTAGTATCCAGTTTTTTTTTAGAATTTAGTTATAAATATCGTTACTTTTTGGAATGAGCATGCGCGCAATTTAAATTTACATGTCAAAAACAAATATTTGAGAATAATAACAAGCCCCATTTCACGCCGAATGCAAAACACTATACGCAACCAGAAATGTTGAAATATCTTCTTCTTGAAGTGCCTATCCTCTGTGGATGTTGGCTATCACATTGGTCCAAATTACTTTATTCACTGTCGCTCTGAATAGAGCTGTCGATGTCATTCCAGTCCATGTTCTTAAATTTCGCAGCCACGATATTCGTCTTCGTCCTGTTGACCTTCGGCCCTCTATTTTCCCCTGTAGGATGAGTTGAA
>WYDF02302159.1:0-15519 GCA_009867245.2 Adranes taylori
TTTTATGCATAATTACTATTACTGCTCGATCCCACTGAGATGGTGTTATTCCGCGTGTCAAGCATGCATTGTAAAGTCAGTTAATAGAAGGTATTAAAGACTTTCAAATGAAACCGAATCATCTTTTGGCAGAAATATATTTAGGACAACTGAAAAATAAAATTTAGATATGAAATTCAAAATCAGAATTTGTTACCTTTCCTTGATGCCTTAATAAAAAATAATAACTTAAAATTTGAGTGCAGTGTTTATAGTAGAAAACCACTGTTACAGATAACTTAATTCCATTCAACAGCAATTCACTTGTAAATCATAAAATCTTAGATTTGATCTCGATGATACATAGATTGTATAATGTTCTTATGACATTACAAGACTTCACCAATAAACTTAATATCATAAGAAGCATTGCAATAATGAATGAAAATGAAGACAGTTTTAACAACTTTAAACAGCTTTTCAATAAATACGATATAAATATTGCCTAGAAAATTATGAATGCAATTAAAAGAATTAAAACTAACAAAGGTAAAATTCATAGTACATTAAAATCTGGTGTATACCGATTTTAATTGTGGGTCTTGCGAGTGTTTTTATATAGGAATGACGAATAGAAATTTTGAGGTGAGATTTAGAGAGCACAATAGAGCTATCAATCTCAAGAGTCCTGCTAAATCACAAATGGCAGAACGTATTTTTTCCCAAAACATTGAATTTTCGATAAGCAATTTTACAAAATTTTATAATTGTGCAACAGACCAAATTTAACACTCAAGTGCTATAGTGGATTATTTTGGCACCACAGGCACCAATTTTAGCTTTGTACCTTTTAAACTCATTTTTTTCAAATTTATTGATTCTAGCTATTCTCATACAAGCTAAGTAGGTTCAAAATGGCATAATTAATTTTTAACCGTTTATGAAAAAAAATGCCGTTGGGGGTCACAGTACCTCACGATAGTAGTTGTGTAGGACTTTAAAGAAAGAGCGTAATATTGTTTACTCGGGGATTCACTACTCTATGCCGCATTTATGTAATTTACCTACTTGAGTAAATGACTACGTCTTATATGTGATAGTATTTGAGTGTTGTGCGTCGGGAATTTTCTCATGTACACAGCATTTCGGTCTTATTTTTAGAAAGGGAATTCATTATTATGTATTTCCCCTTATTTTTACTTTATATAAAGTGATCCCCAGGTTTTGCTCAGTCATATATTCCAAATCTTTCTCTTCGCCGTCACGTTTGTTTTCACAGTTTCGTTCGTGATTAATGATTACTACGTTACATATCCTTTACAAAATGACAAAGTTCCTAACTGAACAGCAGCTTGCAAATTTATCCGAAAATTTTTGTGACGACATTTCTGATGCTGAGTTGCCGCTTGATTATGATGACGACTTGGGCGGTGGAGCAAGTGAACATAGAATCAGAAAAAGAAGAAAGTCAAAGTCAAGTTGATGATACTGAAACTACTACAAAATACTGTTATGGTCGCAATCGTTAAACGTGGTCTAAAAATCCTCCTACTCCGTCAAGGATTAGATCGTCAAATATAATTCTTCATCTGCCTGGGAATCGAAGGTCCAGCAGCAAGTGCCTCGCTTAGAACACCCTTTGATGCTTGGTCTCTTCTATTTACCGAAGATTTTCTGAATGATATTTTATAACAGACAAATGCAAAAATCACGGACGCAAGCATTGCGTACGGACCAACATCTAGTTACGTAAGACATTTGGATATAATTGAATTGAAAGCATTTCAGTAACTTTTGATTTTGGGTGGTGTTTTCAAATCAAATGATGAAGATACAAGAAACCTTTATACAACAGATGGTACTGGAAGAAATATCTTTAGAGGTACAATGTCCGAAGAACGTTTATTGTTTCTTATGTCAACGCTCAGATTTGACGATCAAATAACAAGGAGTGATTGGAACAAGGAGAATTGACAATGGCGATAGACTTGACAATGGCGCTGCAATATCAAATATATATTGTAACAAAGTCTCTTTGTTATATAAATAATTAAATCAATAAATAACTATAACACGGTTCTGTCATAGCTAAAACGTAAACATATGAGTAAGGTATATAATTAGGTACGGAATACAGAAACTACGTAACTAATAATATTATTAAACGACGTCACCGCTCTGCACACATTTCCGCGCGAGGAATGCTATACGCTGTTTGCTGTTTATCACCACGCTACGTGCGTGTGTGTGGATATGATATGCGAGGAATGCTATACGCTGTTTGCTGTTTATCACCACGCTACGTGCGTGTGTGTGGATATGATATGGATGTGTCGCGTGAATGTGCGGAGCGTTCATTGTGTAGCATATATTGTTTAGTATTTTGCATTTTTTTTCTTTATGTTATATTTGAATAGCTTCACTCCTTTCCGCTACCTGTCTTCTATGCATAAGTGACGTCGACGGGCTTCGGGGCGTTACATCGCGATTCATTCACACACCGCTTATTAGCGCGTATAGTAGTGGCTTATACCAGAGTTGTACATAGGCAACATCGACGGGTTCCAAGGCGTTATATAAATGTTTACCTTTGGTGTATGCTAGAATTGTTCACCTGTCAACACCAACGAAGTAAGGGGTGTTGATAAAGTTCCTTGCCCTTCTAATTGTTCCTTGCCCGCGGGATGTTTCTTATGTACTCAGCTTTGGTTACGCTAGAGCTAGTCACTCCACAAGGCCATCGGAAATTTCGATGTTGCGAAATTTCCGTATATCCTATCCCTAGAGTGCGTGGTTTGGCTTGTGCCGGTGTTGGACACTGTAGCGTCAACGTCCTTCGGGGCGCTGCATGAATGTTCAGCTCTGACCCGTTGAGAACAGTAACATCAACGGATTCCTGGGTGTTACGTAATATTAGTGATTTCCAAAACATACGTAATATTAGTGATTTCCATTCATACCGTATCCACCGCCTGCACCAAAATATTCGAATCTACCTATCCCGCGTTTACGAATTAATTATTAATTGCTACTAAGCGCTTTCCTTATTTTCGCTCTATTTTATTTTAACCACCGCATATATTTTACTTTTGTTTTTTTTCTATAATTATATTTTGCTTTACTTGAACCGCCATTACTTTGAGTACTTTTTGGTTTTTTTTGTTATTATTATTACACCGCTTATATGCCATGCACGGGAGGTCGTCATTATTGTTAATTATTAAATATTGTTGTGATGACAATTATACCGCCGCTTGATTAACTTCCTTTGTTTAGTACTATTGCGTCATTGCTGGACATTTATTCTTTTGTTTATTATTGACATTTTATTGTGCATTAATATATTTCTTTCTCTGTTTTGTCTAATGTATACTAGACGGTTTTGTTAAAACGTTAATGGTGTTTCATTCATTAGTGGATACGTTTATTGCAGCTACCCGCAAGATCGAGGACGCCTGGTTTACTTGCCAACTGCAGCTACCTAAGCCCTTAGGGAGCTTCTGAGGAGCGGAAGAACAACAACATCAGTTCAAAAGTGCGGCCTCACTTTACACTGACCTGGCGCTCGGGAACATTTTTCCGAAGGACATTCAGTCTCTAACTATTTTCGCCATTTGTAACAGTCGCTAGGTTCCCCTTTAATAGCGTCGCGTGTGGGAGTTCCGTTAGCGTATTAAATAGATTACGGGAGGTCGTCATATAGATTTGGCGTCCGCACAGGGGCATCGGTGTCCCGCTTCAATCTAGCGCTGTCATAATACCACGACACTACGCTGTGGTTGTTGTGGTCGTTACAATATAATATTTTTAACAACAACTGCAAAAATAATTTTAGTTGCAGTGAATATGGCGTCGTCGATGAAATGCTCGTTGGATTTAGGGGCCATTGCAGATTTTGGCAATACATTAGAAGCAAACCTAAGAAATATGGCATCAAAATAATGTGTTTGTCTGATGCAAAAACAAACTATTTTCTAAACCCATTTGTATACACAGGGAAAACGGCGGCAGGTAATCCTAGAAAACCTTCAGTGCCAACACGCAGTGTACTAAAGTTAGTTCACTAATTCACAATACTAACAGGAACGCCACATGAGACAATTGGTTCACTTCAATAGAGTTGTTAGATGAACAAAAACATGTTGGAACTCTACACCAGAATAAGCGAGAAATTCCATCGACATTTACACGATCTAAGAATTCATCAGTTGACTCCTGTAAGTTTGCATTTACACGTGACAATACATTAGTTTCATATGTGCCGAAAGAAAAGTGTTTTGTTGATGTCTTCGATGCATCATAAAGGCAATATACAAGAAGATGGAAAACCAGAAATAATTAATTTTTATAATAACACCAAAGAGAGAGTCGATGCATTGGATCAGAAGTGCTTAACATATTCGTGCCAATGAAGAACCAGACGATGGCCCGTGGCCGTATTTAGAGCACTGTTTCACGTGTAAACAGCTACATCCTTTTACTAGCCACGACAGAAGAATCATTCAAAATGTTTCGAAGAGAATTTTCTATTAATCTAGGAAAAACCCCCATTGCTAACCTCCTTTGGTTTCATAAATTTCAATAATGTAAAACCGGTCTTGTTTTAAAATTTATTTTGGAATAAAAATGAAAAATTATCTTTCAATGAATTGAAATTAAGAACATATGGTTTTGATGCTACAATATAGTTTGAATATGTACAGTAATAATGTATAATAAAATTTCTTTTATATTTGTTAAATATATCTCATAAGGATAACTAGTTTACAGCTTGAGAATGGTCTAATTGTGTGACCGAAACGAAATACATGTATAAGTCCCTTTTAATTATAAAAAAATTCGGAGATGGATCACTTGTTTTATTAATTAAATAAATTATGAGTTCACCAATGTTGTTATGATATTTAATATTAAATAAAAATATTTGTAACAAACTGCTGTCATGAGTAATAATTACAAATTAATATCAAGCATGTTATTTATACTTAAACCATATTTGGCAACCCTCATTAATATTTAATTTGAATTTGACACTTAACAAAGCAGTGTTCTGTATTCACCTGCATTATTACATAATAGAGGAAACTATGAGGCTCCTATAGTTTTGCATGAAATGAAATCTCGTTGTACTTTTTGAATTCTAACCAAAATAACTCTAATAAATTATAATTTACAAACATTCAGAAAATAATAGAAAATTAAATAAAATTAATGAGAGAAATGAAAGAAAACGTAAAACACAAGTGCACAAGTTAATTATATATTAATTTTCTTGTTTACAAACATAAAATATATTTGTTTCTACAATTAATAATATCCAGTATATATGTTTAATAACTTTGATCATACCATGCCAATACAAAATAAAATGTTACCCATGATGTAACATCAAGATTTGAAAGGTATTTTAATTTGTCAAAAATGTAACAATATTCCATAATTTTATTTAGTGTATCATTTTCACGTAGCTTTTGAAATTGGAGTGTTTGTTGCTTCGAAACTAGTCAAGCCTAAAACCTATTATTTTGATTAGATAGGTGCTAATTTCGAAAATTGCAAAAGATAATAAATTATAAGAATTAGTCTTATAAGAAAATTTAGGTAAGGTGGAGATGTGTTTCTGGCATAGATATAGCTGTTATCAACACCTTCTCTTTCCAACTATAGGCGTAAGACATCATGTCGGACCACCCTCAGATGGCCAAAGTTGTTTCTGCAGTGATCTTAATTGAAAGGGGACTTTAACAATCAAAGCACAACATCTTTTTAACACCTGTAGTTCATCTGTAGTTCCTATTATTTTGGAGTTAAGGAAAATATATTGAAGTTAAGGAAAATTATTTCGCCGTCTACTTAGTCTGAAGGTTGGTAATCATATATGCTATGATAACTTTTGATACACAAGCCCGGAATAGTTCCATTGACAAAATTCCGAACCATTCACTCAAATTTAGCAACCAGAAGATTGTCCTTCTGCATGTGCTTCGCTTTCATATTATCTTTCTTAGCATGACAATTTGGAGCAATCGAAATTTATCTGAACTTACTCTCCTTTTTTGGTATACAAGGACTTCATGCTCTTTGCTCAAACTGCGTGGAATAGTTTCATCTTCCACCATATCTTTATGGTGGAATTAAATATTTATGTTAATTCACTTGTTGTACTACCTCCCCGTTTTCGATAAGTATGATCCATCGTGGTGTTCCGCTTATTATCATCCGTTTAGTTTTTGACATTTTAACGGTCCGGTCATACATTTTACTAATTTTGTTGACAATATTTATTATTACTTGTAAGCCCTCTTAATTCTTGGCTATAAGAATCATGTCATCAGCATATTTTATACGCGGGATGTCTTTCTAATTGTGCATATAGCTTTAACTGGAATGAGAGAGGACTGGAAGCGTTAGCAAGGAGTATGAATGCAGTATGGATGGGGGAAGAGAGGATACCGGAAGGATGGAAAGAGGGGGAGTTAATACCAGTGTACAAGAGAGGGAACAGAAGTAAGGCAGATAGTTACAGAGGTGTGACAATAATGCATGGAATATATAGACTGTATGCTAGGGTGGTGAATGGGAAATTACAGAAGGAGTTGGAAGAAAAGAGAGTTCTATCTAATACCCAGACAGGATTTGTGAAGGGCAACAGTAGAACGGATAATATAGTAACGGTAATTACGTTATAAATAAGGAAATTAGTGTAGGGAGGAAGTTGTACCTGGTATTCTTTGGCCTTAAATCGCCATTTGATCGACTGGAAAGAGAAAGGTGATGGAGTAGGATGAAGGAAAAGAGGATTTTGGGAGTGAACCGGTCGACCCCGGGGAGATCGTGTTACGGGAGGTAAATGAGTATAAGTGTTGGGTAAAGAGAGTAAAGAAGATGGCAAAATATGAAGAGACGGTAATGGTAGGAGAGATGCAAGAATTGTGAGGAAGATATACATTTGCGCTATGCAGGAAGCAGAAAGGGGAGAGACAAAAATTAGATGGATGAAAGAGAATGTTTGAGAGATGTGGGTGGTCGATAAAAGAATGATATGGTAGGATGATGAACAGAGAGGTAAGTAAAATGGAACTGGAGAGAACGATGATGGATGTGGAAAGGCAAGAGAGGAGGGAGGAAATAAGAGGAAGGAGGTATAAAGGAAGGTATAAGGAAATAGAAGTGGAAGGAACGGTGCCAGTGTATTTGGAGTATGAAGGAGTATGAAAGAGAAAAAGATTATTGCAAGGCATCTAAACCTTGGAAAGAGGGAATAGATATTGGATGAGAGAGAGTGAAAGATGCTGTAGGATATGTGGAGGTATGAAGGAAACTTGGGAGCATTGGTTGAATGAATGTGAATTGATTGGAGGGTCAAATGAGGAACGGGAAGAAGCACCGAATTTGGAGGGCGTGTACGGGTAGAGTGGGAAAGGGAGTAAAATAATGAAAAGAATAGTGGAGGAAATAAACGGAAGGGGAAATAATTAAAAGGATTTAAAAAAAGGATATTCTGCATTGTTAAAGCACTTATTCCACTCTTCGATGGTTATGCCCGAAATAGTCATTTGGAAAGCATTGACTACATCTTCAGGTAATTTAAATCGTTAACTTAACTTTAACCACGCAGTGCATTCTTCATGGCAAGAAATGTAGAAAAATCGTTGGACTTTTGTCGTAAGGGTTGAACGGAGGATGATCAAGCCATTCGATGCTTTGTTGCTTCAAAAACACAAATGTTTATCGAGTAGTGCGAGCACTCGCATTGTTATGGTAAATGATGATCTGACGCTGTGAGTTTTTACGTAACTCAGAAATAATTTCTGGCAAACAACCGATTGTGTACGAATCAGCAGTTGTCGTCCTTCAATTTTGTAAACCAATTGCAGCCACATGTCCGCATTTTGATACAAAAGTTGCGACCATCTATTTCGACACATTGCGGGAAGGGATGACTTTGGTTGGGTTCTCCTCATCTTGCAACACCAAAACAGTAGACTGTCGTTTTTTCTCGGCTTGATAATAAATCCAAGGTTCATCACTACTGACGATAATGTACACATTTTTGGAGTGGCCTCTCTTGAAACGATTCAGAGTTCTTCGGCACCAATTGATACGAACCGTCATTTGTTCCTCGGCCAGAAGATGCGTGATCCAACGAAAAACTAATTCATTCACGCCTAACTCACCATATAAAATCTTTTGGCATGAGGTCCAAATGCCCAAAGAATTCTCGATCTCCCGGTAAGTTACATGACGATATTCATTAATCATCTCACGCACAGCATTAACGTTTTCCTGGGTGATCGCTGTTTTTGGTGGACCTGGCCTAGGATTATCGTTGAGATTTGTGTGCTTACTTTTGAATTCAGAGTACCAGCGAGAAATTGTTTATTGGGGTGCTGCCTTATTACCAAAAACAGCAATCAATTCAGCAAAAAATCGTTGTTGCGATAAACTTCTTCAAAAGTTGTAAAAAATTATCACTCAGAAATGCTCTCGATTCAATTCCATATTTCTGAACGTCTTACTAAGTTTAAAAATTTACTGTGACTAAACCACTTCTTGCATTTTGACGAAATTTTCAATACGTGTCAACATAATGTTCAGATTAATTTCAGAACCATTTTTTTACCTGCGACCTCTACACAAAATTAAAATAACGTTAATCGTATTATTACCCTTAACTATGATTCCTTGTGGCAATCTCTTTTGTGGTTCTTGGAATATCGATGCGAAGTGTGCACTGAAAGAATATATTCTTGCCTAATCCCTCTTATAATCAGATGGGCAGATGATGTTTCGTTCTCTATTTGGACGTAACCTGTTTATTATTGTCATTCATATATCCTATTTATCAAATTCTCAGAATCTCTCTAAATTTTTGGGGCCGGACTTTATAGAATACTTTTTCATTGTCGATGAAGCTCAGACAAAGGTCTGGATTTATATCCTCAGAGCGTTGCATGAAACGCATTATATGTAAAAAATGCTTCCCTACTGGCAAGTACGCCTATGAATCCAAATTGAGTTCCATCCACATATTTCTCGCACTTCTGGTAGATTCTGCCATGAATTATTTTCAGGATTGCTTTTAGGGACGAGATTTGCATCTGCTAGTGTTTTATTTTATTACTCAAATCTTATATTTATACCGATTGTTCTTTATTTTGATGGCTAAAAATCAATTTAATTCATGTACATATTAATATGTTTTTAAATTACCACATTATTTTCTTTCCAAATTTTTAAAATTGCACTTTCTTGTGAACACTATATCCTTTGCCGTTCTATTCATCATAGTTCTCTCGTTCTCATAATGTATGTCTTCATAAATTGGTTACAATCCAGTTCATTCCTTTATAGCTTTCAGTAGTGTAATGTACGTAGTAGCATCTTCCTGGAGTTGAAATTTATAGCTTATAGGTCATTCTAGTTTCCATATTCGTCAATTTTCTTACGTAATTACTGAACATGCACACGAGAGAAAGGTCTTAAAAAATTTAGCATTTCATATATTTGGGCTCTTAAGCATTTTGCAGATTTGTGCTTCGGTTTTAATCACTTGTTGCTTTTAATGCGGATACCTACTAAAATTGTTATGACGTGGAATTAGACAGTCTTTAATCATCATGGTGCGAATTTGTGTGCAGCATGTTTCTGCATTTAAAAATATTACAGCACTCGCTTTAAAGCCACAGTCCGAAACTACTGGCTGTAGCATAGTTAGAGCGTTTTACTTAGTGGATAGTATACTGTAGGTAGTTTTGTGTTTAATTGGGTGCATTTTTGTACCTTTGATGATCATACAGGTCGAAATAGTAAATCCGGCTTACTTGGATAATATATAAATTTCAAAAGAGAGAGAGAGAGATGAATGTGTAGTGTTTCTTGGAACTTTTTCACATTTTCTGGTGGTTTTTGTTTTTATATAGGTTTGTAAGTTTTTTATATAAATATATATTTGATTTTTAATTTTTAATTTTGCTAATGTCTTTTAAAGATAAACTGATCAAAGACATGGAGGAAATGTAAGCACGGTATATTTTCGCCACATAAAATTAACATTTGAGGTTTATGGAAATCCAAATCGTGTAAAGTTGAAAGGAAAATCTATTGAAGGAATTCATGCTGTCAGAATATGTATATTTTCTATCTGTATAAATTTCCGACATTTATATTAAACTCGTATACGTTGACGTAATCTTAATAAACGTACTTATTATATATTTCGCAAACGACATTTTTTATAAGTCCTTTTGATATATTAATGTACATGTCATATGGAAATATAATACCGAAGTATATGGTAGAAGTATAATATCTAATATCTCGCGTTGTAGACATTTTAGTTTGCCAACGTTTTATCAAAGTTGCATCTGGCATTGACGAGGCTGAGAAAAAGTCTGAAAATTTATTGTGTGATGCGTTTACCATAAGATCTTGTAACTCTACTGTATATGTTAGTGCTTGTCGTACATGACATGGTGATTAATGTCTTGTCTATACAAATCTTTTATGGTGGTCGTACATTGGGTGATTGAGTAGATGCTGATGGTGGTCGTACCATAGATGCAATTTTGTTTGGTTCGTTGTAATTCATTTGTAGTTTAATTTCACGGCAAGGATGTAATACAAGCTTCCAAGCGCTAGAAATATTTCGTTGCATTTCGTTTATTCATCGTGTTCGATGAACACGATGAATATTCAGTCGTTTTCGATTTCTATGGTTTCTCTAGTAATAATTTTGCTATAGCGGTTTCTGTGGCTATTGTTCTAGAGTTTTCAAAAGCTACTCTGTGGTCGGTTGTGCAATGGCGGATGTGCTGAGGTTCTTATTGACGTTGTTTGTGTGTTCAGCTATTCTGGCTGATATTCTACTGTTTGTTAGACCGATATAGATTAAATCGCTTTAAATGCAGGGTACTTCGTACAATCGTTGGTTTCCTAGTGTAGGTTGGTCTTTTAATTTGGATAATATGTTTGCCGTGAAAATAAACAACAAATAAGTCTGCTTACCGTGATAATATGCTACTGTGAAAATAAATTACGGTTTGTACAGGCAAGCCCTAAGCAAAGCATGCACGTGTGGAAGGCCTTTAAGAATGTTTACGTGCTTTGTATGATTATAATGTTCCACGTTTGAAATATGAAAATGGGATGCATTTGTAATTATTTTCCTAAATAAAATATGATCGAGAAAAATAATAATACTAAAGTATAATTTTATTTGTAAAAAAAATATGATACAAAAAAAGTAAATGCATGAATTAAATTAACTTATATACCTTACGTACCGATACGGTTGTAACCGTACAGGAATTCGCTCTGGTTCTAAAGGTGGCTAACCTCCATTTTCGTTTAATTTGTGCTATTACCTGAAACATTAAAAATGTCAACAAACAATATACTTACATTCACATATATGATGCATATATGCTCAATGTATACATTGGAAAACAAACTGATATTTTATTCTATCTATCTCTACGAAAATAAAAGGAAAACTAACGAATGTAACGAGAATACGAAATAAACTCGAGCATTCCTTTAATTAATTAAAGTAGTGGCTCCCAGCTTTATTCCGAATTTTTTATGATAATGAAATTTTCGAAGAGAACATCGATGAGAATCAATATTCAGCGTTTGTGGGATTCGTTTTACATAAATCAACTGTTGAGTAATTTTTAGGTTTCATATATACTCTCATAACACGAGCATGATCACGAACGCGAACATCTCACGGCATATCTCTACCATGTATTCGGATTGTACCATGAATTTCGATACACGCATGCAAATACAGAAAAGATTTATTATATATTGTAAAAGGTACCAATAAATATGTATTATCTTCAATTATTTGTTTCATTTATTTGCTTATGGATTTATTGTAAATAGATCTTTACTTGAATAAAATCGGATAAGAAATCGTTTTGATAAGATTAGTCTGGCTAAGATACAATCACAAAAATATTATTTAGTTTCAAATAGCTTTCAAAATAATTCAAATCAAAATATTAAAAAAAGAATGCAAGGGTATAAGCACCTTTACCTTTCAAATGCGGGAGCAACTCAAATCTAAAAATTTAAAAAAATGCAAAAATTTAACAAAAAACCTTTCAAATAAATCGCGTTACATAACCTCAAACACGAATGATAACGAGAAGTTAAACAAGTGCCCAGAATAACCGGAAATGCTCTGTCATCAGCCATATTGATTATGGTGCTAACCACATTTCAATATTTTTAATAGAATTTTTCAACAAAAATTTGGGCATTCCTGTACATTATTCAAAATTTTTGGATATCCCTGTACATTTTTGGATAAGCCTGCAGCATCTCAGAACTCTTACCAAAATTCAAAATGTGGGCCAAGAAAAGGCCCTATTGCAATCCTGATGTGTATCAAACGCAAATGCGTGCGACTAATTATGACGCCTCTGTACATTACATTAGTATGTGTGCGCCCCTGGTAGAATATAATTACATACCCTGAAATAAAAGATGTCCCCGCTGCAATCCCCAAACGTAGCTCTCTACTCAGATCCTTATAAAGAGCATCCAAACAAGCTCCCAAAAGAGGCTCAAGAAGAAAATTCTACCACCCTAAATATCAAATTTCCCGCCAACAGATTCAAGTTTGCCAACAAAATTCTAGTCGGGGAACACCCCAGAATGTCAAATTCAATGCATACTAGCTTTAAAAAAGATTTATTTATCAATATGAACGGCCACCACCAGTATGTACATATTATTTATAAACATGAACGATCACCATATGTATACATTATTTATTAATGCACCACCACATTATTCCCGAAAACAACCACATAACGCCATCTAGCGCTGAATGTTGGTCGCAATATATAGCAGAAATCTGCAAAAATGTAAGAATCTGCAAAACCTAGGTAACCAACAGCACACATAGTGTACGTTGGCGAGCATTCGCGCTCGGGATCAGAGTAGTGGTTTAGGTATGTCGTGAGATGTTCGCATTCGTAAGCAATAACATGGTAGAGATATGTCGTGAGATGTTCACGTTCGTTATAATGCTTGTGTCATGAGAGACATATTACAATAAATAGACCACAAAGAATTAGTATTCCCATTTCATTAAAATTCAAAAATTTCTAAATTTTGAATTGAAACAAAACAAATTAAAGATGGAGTTGTGGAGAGCTGTCACCCTATGTAATATTAAGCTAAATGAATGTTGAGCAAATTAAACTTTAGTCTATAGGTTGGCTCAGTTTGAGCGGAAAATTTTAATTTGGCGTCATTCTTGTTGTTCTACTTTGACAGTCATTAACATGGTGACAGTTTGACTACCACGATTCGCAACTTGCGCCCAATTTTTGGAAGACAAAATGTTCCAAGTGCTTCATTTGTGAAGAGAATAATTGAAGAATTCAAGACATCTGGATCGATTACAGAAAACATCAGGGTTGTTCGCCAGAATGTAGCTAACAGACTAGGAATATCTATTCAGGATCGTCCTCAAGAAATTAATATTTAGAAGCACTATGTAAGAAGCACGTGTTTTGAAAACAGATTTACGTCCTCATGCCTACAAAATCCAGTTGACTTAAGAACACAAGCCTACAGACCATGCCTTGCAAATAGAGTAAAATCGGATAAGGAACAACAGCAAGTGGACGGTGAGTTTTCGAACGAAATCACTTTCAGTGATGAGGCCCCTTTTCATATTAACGGCTTCGTAAATTGCCACATTTGGACTGAGGAAAACCCACATGTGTCTCGTGAGAAAGAAATGCATTTCGAACGTGTCATTTGTGGGTTTTGGGCTGTAAGTATCACTGGACTGCCTAGATCATGTGATTAAATACCCTTGGACTTCTTTCTCTGGGGGTTTGAAGTTAAAATGTTATGTTAATAACCCCACGGCCACCTGAGCCTTGAAGAAGAAGTTTAGACGATGTATCAATGAAATCCATCCATATTTATGCCAAACTATGATTGGTCATTTTGTTAAAAGAACGCAAAAGTACCAGCAAAACCAAGGAGGAAATTTAAAGGATTTGTTGTTCTATACATAATTTCCCCATGTATAATTAATGACAAAATAAAAATTTCGGTATTTTCTCAAAGAAGAAACTGTGCTTTATTACAAATTTGATTTTCCGCTCTTATTGAAACATTTTTTATTAGACTGAGTATGTAGTCACATGAACAATACTAAATAAATCTATCTTTGAATAATATAGTATACAGTAATTTAACTTCTAGTATATGAAAGATCCGCGTATTTTTAATGTTAATAATAAAATTAGAAATGTTAATAAAAATTGTCTTACCTCACCGTTGCAGAAGCAAAATAAAATAGCGACACATAGACCCTGAAATTAAAAGAATAATTTATTAACACTGCATTGTTATAAAAAAAAGATGTTCATAAAATTTATATCCACAATTGCATATTTTTCCACGTGCACTATTAATTAAGTCACATCTATTGCATATGTTTTGCAAGCAAAGAAATGGTTTGTTATCCTTGCAGTAAATTTTTGTTATCTTTCTTAGGCTAGGCACACACACACACAGTCGATTGTTCGTCGATGCCACAATTTAGTTGGATTTGTTTGAAATAGCGATGCATTATCAATTTATAACCGACTCAACTGTTTAATTGTTTAATGAATCGCGCTGTATGCACACACATCTCGACATCGAAACAACTTATATTTATGTTGAATTCCTTTCTTTTGTATTTGGCCTACCGATTGATTAAATATAATAATCTCAAAAGTGGTGCAGCTAAAAACACTATTTTCTAGAAATGTTAAATAGGAAGGCATTATTGCTTTCCTTATTATACATTTAAATAAAAAGAACTTGCAAAAAAATAATAGGCAGTACTGGGTTCTATATATTGTGATCGGCTTAGCAAGGGGACTTTTCACACGCTCCATACAAAACTTCTACAAAATCCCAATATGTTTTTCATCAACTACAGAATGAGTATAACCAGTTTCAACGACTTATTGAAATTGATTGGTTCTTCTATTTCTATGGAAGACACTAACAAACGTCTGGCCATATCCCCAGAAGAGTGTTACATTAAGGTAATATTTTATTTTATGATTTATTTAACTACATTTTATATTTATAATTGTAATATTTCCCCGAACATGAAGGAACCCGTGAATTGAGTGAATTGTGAGACATACGAGTATATCATATCGTCGGTGTTTGCTGCAGACGGAGCAATGGAATATGTAGCCTGCTGTGGTTCTGGATCCGAATGGTTATACTGATGTATTGCGAAAGTTGAAAGATGCGGATGAATGTAAGATGTGTATGAAGAGTGTGTGGTAACAATCTTGCTGGAGGACCTTTAGTATTCCTGCTTCGATACTCTTGGTATCTCCGTGCTGAATTTTTCATTTCTTCTTTGTAGAGCATGACACCCTAGTAGGATTATCGGTAGCAACTTCTTCCAAATCAGGATTTTCCAACTCAGCCGTTTCCTCTTCTGGTAGATTATCCTCAGTGGTCCTTTGTTCTAGAGTGCCAGTAGAAACAGTAGTT
>WYDF02302170.1:0-15518 GCA_009867245.2 Adranes taylori
CGATTAATAGTTTCTGAAAAAAATATAGTTCAAGTCAAAAGTTTAAAGTGGGCCGATTTCTATGCACGCAAGTATATATATATATATATATATATATATATATATATATATCGGAGAATGTTTCTAGATGCTTTAAAAGTGATACCAATATATGAAAAAGAAAGGACAAATAGGATTGCAATAATTATTCTTCGATATCTGTCCTATCAATATTTTGAATGATTTTATTATTAATAAAATTATTTTGTTCTTCGAGAAAAATCGCTACTTCACACTCAATATGGTTTTACCCCTAGAAGAAACACAACTCACTCTCTGCACAAATGATGTAACGCGCTCTCGAAAATGACGAAAAATGTTTCCCGGTTATGTGTGATTTAACAAAACCATTTGTAGGCATGGGTCATAAATATTTCCTAGAAAAGATCCAACATTATAGATGCCGAGGACCTTTAAACTTCTAGGGTACTACCTACATAATAGGTAGCAACTAATAATAACAAATGGGAAAATAAGTTCCTTTAAACGAGTAACCAGCAGAATTTCTGATAAATCATTGGCACCACCAGTTTTCTTCAATATATTCATAAATACTCTGCCTAATTACATGTTATACCAATTATGTATAAAACATACGAGGGTGGTTTGACATAAATCCAGTTTGCGGTAGATGGCGTTACGTGACATCTAAAGCCATATTGGTTTTGACATCTGCCCTCCAACACATGACGCCTGTCAAAATTTGAAGCAAAAAGAACAATCAGTTTGGTTTTTACAGCCGTCGCAAGCAAGCAGCCAGCTTTTGTGTGTTGTGAAAAATGGAAATAATCCAATATCGTACAGTGATTAAGTTCCTTCACAAGAAAGGGAAAACAATGCAGATATCAAAGCCGAACTGTATGCTGTTTATGGCGAGTCTGCACCGTCGCTAGCAACAGTTAAATTAGGGAAAGTAGAATTTGTTCCTGGTCGGACGATTGTTTTTGATAACCACACAGCGCCCTCAAATATTGTCAATACACCAGAAATCGTGAACAAAATCCATGATATGATTATGGCATACCGTCAACTCAAAATCTGTGAGCTAGCAGAGGCTGCAAACAAATCAACTGAGAGTATACACGCCATCATACACACACATTTGGATGTGAAAAAGTTATCCGCGCGCTGCATGCCGCGTTTACTCACTATCGATTAAAAACGCACACATGTGACGGATTCGGAGAAGCTTTTGGCGAAGATAAAACGTGATCCGAAGGATTTTTTTCGTCGATACATCACTGTTGATGAAACGTGGATCCATTACTACACGCTGGAGACAAAGAAAGTCAAAGCAGTGAGGAAAAAGCCGCGAAGGCCCACCGAAGAAGGCAAAGATAACTCGATCGACAGGTAAGATGCCTGTTTTTTTTTGGGATGCGAAAGGCATTATTCTTATTGATTAGTTGGCAAAGAGTAAAACCATAACTGGCGATTACTATGCAGCATTATTGGACCATTTCGACGCTGAATAGAAGAAAAATCGTCCTGGTGTGGTTCTCAAAAAAGTTCTCTTCCATCATGACAACGCACCCGCTCCCAGAGTGATGCAGGCAAAATTGAACCAATTAGGTTACGAATTGATCGACCACCCATCGTTTTCACCAGATCTAGCCCCTTGTGACTTCATCCTATTCCCAAACCTAAACAAATGGCTAGGAGAACGCCGTTTTCCAACAAACGATGAAGTGATGACCGTAAATTTCCACTATTTTGAAGAGCTCGAGCAAAATTACTTTTCGGAAGGGATGAAGAAGTTGGAAAGTCTTCTTGAAAAGTGTATTGCCTTAAAACTATGTTGAAAAATAAATTCTAAGAAAAACAAAAATCGTGCGTTTTCTTACTTAGGCTAGATTTCCGTCAAACCACCCTCGTAGAACGAAGGAAGATACAGAATAATGGAAAATGAAATGGAATCGGGCACCGTATGGTTACATCAAAATCGACTCCTCTTAAATGAAGAAAAAAAAATCTGTTTCAATTTCATAATAGATAAAAAATTTAATCAGTTACCAGTAAAACTCTACATAATATACATTGATATTGGGCATACATAGATCATATGACGTATGTGGTAGCAAAAATTGCAAATACCGCTGCTCTGCCATAAAGAGAATTACACTTGCTAGAGATCAAGTTGCATATGCCATCTTCTGTTTCGCTTTATAACAAAAACTTATCAACTGCTCTCTCTCTCTCTCACACACTCACTCTATGGTCTCTTCGGAGAAAGAATAAAGGGTAGTACATATGTGTATATATTTTTGGATGTAACAATTATAACAGACACCATTGGAGTAGATTTTTTCACTATTACTTTTTTTTTAAGAAAAACTATTTTAACACCTATTTTCTCTTTTGAACAAAATAAAAATATTTTAATATATAACCGACGTACTATACCTATTCCTTTTGTAACGGACCCAAACAAGAATGCAAGGAATATTTATTATTTAAAAATTTCAATTTTTAATCAAAATTTACATAAATGATACAGTACTGATGCTACACTAGCCAATTTAAAGTACGTTAAATCGCACGACTTTGTCTATGTTTATATAATCTGAAAGTCTTTATTTAACAATATGTCACTACATGTTACTATAATTAACATCATAGAAATAAAATTTGAAATAAAAATTAAATTGATACAAAAATTGCTATATGATTCACTGAAATTATTGAACAGATTTGAATAAAATTTGTTAGACAGGAATAAACATTTGTGAAAGTAGATATATGTATGTACCTTATAGTTATGTATCAAATATGTACGAATAGTTGATTAAAACATTGAATTTATACTTTATTAGAGCAAATTTGATTAAATACTATAATTATAACCAGATATCTAAACCGACGATTCATCTATGACGGTGATCACTCGATTTGGAAATGCTTTCCATTTGGACTGATTGTTTTTATTCAATCCATTTTCCGTACTTAATTCTTCGCCGTTCGCTTGCGAAGGTTCATCGTTTGTTGGAACCTTTGATCTTGCGAGAGACCATCGTCTACCCTATATAGTAAAAAAAATTGAGCAATTTCGAAGCGGTAAGTGTAAAATGGTTTTAATTATTTATAAGCTACTACCTATATCAATTTACTCAAAATTATATTCCTTTATCAATATCAATCGAAATGCCTAATTCACCGCTATTTACAAATCGGAGAAAAGTGAGAATTATTGTTTTATAAAATAAGAAATACATGAAAATCAGTAGAATTTAGGTGTCATAAAAATGAAAACGGTAATAAAGGTCTATCCAAAGATCACATAAAATATAGGTTGATTTATTTAAATAACATTTCAAGAAAAAATGTAGTCAGCCTGTTTACAATATATCATAATATCAAGAATTCTTTATACGCATAAAAGTAGGGGGCTTAGTAAAATTAATAATTACGCAAAAAGTGTCAAATTCACGCTTAGTAGACAGAACATTAAAAATACCAGAAAATTGACACTAAAGAAATTATAACTTTAGAAACATCTGGTATATACTCAGGAAATCTTAAATTGCACGGCATTAAACAGTAAGGAAGGTAAGAAGATTTGAAGATATGAAACAATAAGTAAAAGTTGTCAATTTATCGTATTCAATTTCATAAATTCAATCTGTAATACTGTTTATTGGAATTGGTAGTACTATACTATTTTTCACCAATCAACAGACTAAAATCATAGTCTCTACACAGAGAAGGAAACTCTAACTGGATATAAAATATCCTGTAGAGTGAATTTAAATAATTGTAACGTAGAAAAATATTACTAAGATATTATAGAGCGTCCTATTTCGACATATTATGGTCTCATTTGTTATGTCCGGTAATAGTTTCAACGTAATATGAACTTTTAAATTTTACGATTGCCGTGTTCAACTGTTTCGTGTCTACAATACTTATAAAAGTATGTATTTCACATAATGTACCTTTAGGCAAAATTAGGTTTGTTGAGCCAGGTTTGTTAAGCCAAGTTAGATGTTAATTAAACCCTGTTAGAAGTTAACTATAGACCATGTTGATTAGCTAGCTATATGTTAGCATATCCACAATTTTACAGATGATGGTATATTGGTCAGACACAGCAAAAGCATCAACAATTGTACTTTTTAATAAGTACAAGTGGTAGTATGCTTTTGTATACTTACCATTGTCTAATAGTGTATCATCAATCTAATAGACCAACCTAATGGCATATACATTTATATTATCAGATGCCCTGGAGGGTGGCGTACAGGTTGACACAAAATATACTGATTTCTTCAAGGCATTTGACAAAGTTAAAAGTTAACCACAATTTGTTACTGAGGACACTTGAAATGTTTGTTTTTATCCTGGGTTAGTTCATTGGTTTCGTAGCTTCTTACCTGGCATAATCCTAACCGTAAATTCAGGTGAACCTCAAGGCGGACACTATTCTCCACTGTTATTCAACTTATTTATTAATGACGTACACATCTATTTTCAGAATTCTCAATTCCTTGGGTTCCTCGATGGTATAAAAATCTTCAAAATCATTACTTCACATGATCAATTATAATTACAAGCTGACTTAGATAGGTTCTCAGAATAGGCACATAGGAATAGGCTGATTTAAATATTGAAAAATGCAAGTATATCAGTTTCTTAAGAAGTAAGAAAAATATCTTCTATAGACTGTATGAAATTAATGATTAACAATTGGTTTTTAAACGAAAAATGGATTGTTTAACAATTTGAAGTATCCGGACAGCAGAGTGTTTTAAGAGGGCCTTTTAAATAAGTTGTGGATATATGATTTACATTTCTTTAAAAGAAAAATGAAAGTATTTGCTTGTTTAACGATTTGAAGTACCATGACAGCAGAATGTCTTAAAGAGGTGCCTTTCTGAGTTTTTGATACTTTATTCACATTTAGTGTTTAATAAAATGGAACTAATTAATTGTTGAAATATTTAAAGTATCAGGACAACATAATGTTTTAAGATGCGCCTTTAAATAATTTGTGGATACATGATTTACATTTCTTAAAAAAATAGACCTATTTGACAGCAGAATATTTTAAGAGGCAGGTGCTTTTATGAATTTTCTGATACTTGATTCACATTGTTTTAATAAAAAGGTAAATTGATTGATTGTTGAACTATTTAAAGTATCAGGACAACAGAATGTTTTAAGAGGTGCCTTTATGAAGTTTTTGATACTTCATTCACAGTTCTTTTTAATAAAAATGAATTGATAGATTGTTGAACTATTTAAAGTATCAGGACACCAAAATGTTTTAAGAAGTGTGTTTATGAAGTTTTTGTTACTTGATTCACATTTTTTTAATCAAACGAAATTGATTGTTGAACTATTTAAAGTAACAGGGTAGCAGAATGTTTTAAGAGATGTCTATGAATTTTTTATGAACTTGTTTTATAGTTTTTTAATAAAGACGAATTGTTGTTGAAATATTTAAAGATCAGGGCAGCAGAATGTTTTAAGGGGCGCATTTAAATTATTTTTGGATACATGATTTACATTTATTTTTAAAGAAAAATGGAACTATTTGATTGGTTAACGATTTGAAGTATCAAGACAGTAGAATATTTTAAAAGCTGCCATTATGAATTTAATAATACCTTATTCATATGTTTTATATTTAATGAAAAGGAATAATTCATTGTTGAACTATTTAAAGTATCAGGACAGCAGAATGTTTTTAGGTCCCTATACATAATTTGACAGACGGAATTAATTGATTGTTTAAGGATTTATAGTATCCGAACAACAGAATATTTTAAGAGGTTTTTTAAATAATTTTGGATATGGTAAATAATGTTTTTAAAAGAAAGCTATAATAAATTGTTTGTTTAACGATTTAAAGCATCAGGTTAGCAGCATGTTTTAAGAGGTCTGTTTAATAAATCTGTTACATTCTTTTTTCTTTCGACGCTTTACACCCGGAAAGAAATAGATTTATTTAGATATCTTGATTCATATCGCAGGAAATTCCTTTTGTAGTGTCCTATATGCTAAAACGAAGTATTTGAGTTATTTTGGCAAATACCGCAGAAAATTCTTTTGTTTTGGTGTTTTGGTTACTTTCCGAAAACGATTCTTTGAGGTATTTCTACTTATACTCCGGCAAATCAATTTTGTTAATGTGCTACACACTGAAAAGAAGTTATAAATATAAAAAAAAATTCTTTATTTTACTGAAAAGATTATCTAACGTGTTTTGATAAGTTATCATTTTATTAGAAAATATTTTCTTGGGATTCCTGCACTCGAAGAAAGTTTATTTTATGTATTTTGATAAATACTTTAGTACTTCTAGTTTAATGCAGTGTCATATACACCGGAAAGAATGCGTTATTTTGAAAAGAACCTCAGTAAATCTGTTATTTTCAGATTCAGGTTCTTACATAGGATTTTGTGCGGTATTTGATAAAGACGTTTTTTGGATGTCTTACATACCGAAAAAGATTTCTTAAATACCCCAAAAATTCCATTTACTTTGAGAAGAGTGATACTTTGATAGATACATCAGAAAATTCATTTTTGATGTCAATTTTACCAGCTATCTCTGTTTAGCGATACATATACTTATCTATGTTTTCTCAGTTGGTAGAGATATAATGTTATTGAAATTATGTTAACCTGTTGACTCACTTATTTATATTAATGCGGAGGTGTAAATAAATAAATAAATAATCTGCAAAGTTGTGGATATGCTAACATATAGCTAATAGTTAATCAATATATAGCGAATAGCTAACCAACATCGCCTATATTTAACCTCAGCCAAACTCTCTAACAGAGTTTAACTAACCTCTAACTTGGTCGAACTAACCTAATTTTGTCTAACGGTACATTACTGAAATACATGTTTTAAAGGTAATGTAGACTCGAAACGGTTGAACACGAAGATCGTAAAATTTAAACGCGCATATTACGTTGAAACTATTACTGGACATACCTGATGAGACCACAGTATGGCGAAATCGATAGTGGACAAATAGGCTATATTATGTAGAGATATTTTGTATGTTAAGAATACGTTTTTACACAAATAAATAATGAAACCCTAAATGTTCTGTAATCTTGTATGTAGCTTTATACAGGCCTAAAACATCCGATGAGCCAATTAAATTAAAGTATATGTTAAACACGCAATTGTTAGGCATCAATTAAGCAAGCAACTTACTCTATTGCTTCGTGAAAAACAGTATAGTAAGGTTTACCGATCCATTGAGGATAAATGGATCGATGAGTCCTTTGGTATCCATCGTTATTTTCTTAGTATGTAAGAAAATACGGTGAAATTGTTTAAGTGATTAAATTAATAATTACCTTCCTATCCAATATCACAGGCAACTCGGCGATCAAGTTGTTTTCAAATTCGCTGAGCATAAGATAGTTTTCTACTTTATTACACGACGTTATACAATCGCCGATATAATCCAAATCGTCTAATAGATTGTCGGGAAGATCCATATCCGCTATGCCCTCCTCCGAAATGCATGTTAATTCTTTTACATCGTTACCGCCTATAGAAAACAAACAATTTCATTCAACGTTTCACACTTCAAATTATAATTTTAGACATACCGACAAGATTATCAAGTAAACCAACCGGTTGATTTGGACTTAAATCAGTACCAAGAACTAAGGCAGCTGCACCAGCGGTTATGCCGCCTGGTTCATTATCTGGTTCTTGAGAAAATGATAGTTTCCGTCGTTGTGGACAACTGTCTGATACACATAAATGCCTCGTTCCATTTTCCTAAAAACAAACAGGTGGTTAGTTTACTTAATTAGGTAATTTAACGAATAGGCTAGATTTTATTTAAGTGCCACCCACGATTATCTGATATTTCAATACTGTAGCAAGAAGATTTTTCTAAATTGCAAAGTGATGAGCGAGTTAAAACCAATATAAGAAATCCGAACTAACCAAAAAAGGTTACCACTTGCAAACAATATTAAATACCACTTTTACATTAGCAAAGCCTAAACGTAAAATGAATTTTACTCGACTTGTTTAAAGTACTAATTTTATTTTCATATGAGGCTTGACCTACTGATATAAACAAGTAATATGTACGACATTTAGAGCAACTGCTGTGTTAATCTTAAAGTTGCAATATCCCACATGTGGAGCCTGTAAGAAGAAATTGTCGCCTAACACCAATTAGTTTTTCTGGGAAATAGTTATGTATCATTGTTTGTGTGTGTGCTGTACATTCCGCCAATGCAGAATTCTTGTGGTTATGAATACTTGTTTAAATATTTAGAATCTTTATATAATTTATATGACAGGAACTTAGTGATACTCGGCGACTTCAATCTGCAAATTAGTGGTCGTCATTGCGTGGATTTACGTTCTCGACCAGGAGCCAGAGATTCAGTGCTACAAAGTTTTATCGAATCCTTTAATATGAATCAATGCAATCAAGTTCTAAATGATAAGAATACCATACTGGTCTAGTCTTAAGCAATTTGGAATGCTCTGTGACTCATGAGGTCCATGCTTTAGTAAAAGACGACTCGGCTCTCAATATCTTAATTAATCTAAAAAAACAACCATGATAAGAATATTAAATTCAACACAAATACCATTAATTACAATTTTCGGAAATGCAAATTTCCAGAATTATACAATGCAATTCTTCAGAGTAACTAGTCTGCACTTGAAGATATTAATGACGTAAATGTTGCGTGCGAGATATTCTACGGTGAGCTGTATGGTGTGTTTGATTTGTATGTACCAAAAAGCACCAACTTTAATAGTAGATACACTATATGTTTTTCGAGGGATTTCATAATAAATACATAATATGGACAAGCTTTACAAAACCACAAGAAACGAGCACTATTTGAGTAAGTTCGGAGAAGTAAGATTACATATTAAACAACAGATAAAAATGAATATGACATATATTTGAACACAATACAAAACGAGGTACTAATGGAATTCCTAATGTACAATACTCTGATAGACTGAAACTAGACACACCCAAAGAGATTGTCGATAAATTTGCGAATCATTTCAAAAACTTGTTCCAAATATATGATAGTTCGATTTATAGTTCAAATATTTCTCCACGTTCTAATCGAATAAAAATTAATTACTTAGACTAGAACGACGTGAAGGAAGGTTTAAAAAAAACTTAAAAATATTAATTCAAATGTCATGGCAATCTTCTTAGTTTCTTGCTAAGAGACAAACCGCTGACTATTATCTTCAATTTCCCTTTAAAAACAGGTATATTTCCGGATTATTTTAAGATTACGTGCATTTGTCCGATTTTCAAAAGTGGTCCTAAAACAGATATTGCAAATTACAGATTAGTATCCATTCTCTCGAACAAAGTCTTCGAAACGTGTATATAGAAAAAGCTTTTCTCACAAGTAAAATTTCTTATCTCAACCGGTCAGCACGGTTTTTATGCTGGCAGATCTACAACAACAAATTTAATGCATTTTACAAAGTTAATGGCGAAAGCTATAGATTCAGGGGAACAAGTAGGCACCATTTATACTGATTTTTCGAAGGCTTTCGATAAGATGGATTATAACATACTGTTAAGTAAGTTGGACGGATACGGATTCTCAAACAGCCAAATATATCTCATAAAATCTTATCTACACAATAGACAACAATATGTGAACACAAAGGCGTCAAATCATTCAGATTTGTTCCTCCGAGTAGAGCAACACAAGGCAGTATTATGGCACCTCTATTTTTTTTCATTGTTTATTAATGATATAACGGATGTAATTAAATCAAACAAGGTTCTTTATGCTGACGATCTCATTTTTTAATACTTAGATCAACACAGGAGAGTTTGGAACTTCAGCAAGACCTAGAGAGAGTAAACAACTGGTGCGTTGAAAATAGACTTCCGTTGAAAATAAGCAAATGTTTTACGATGTAGTAAGAAGAAACAGACTATTAATTTAGATTACAAGATACATGATACATTCCTATTCAATGAAAAAACAATTAACGATTTAGGTGTGACTTTTGAAGCACACCTATCATATTAATCCCGTTATTACTACTTGTAATAAAACATTAGGGTTTACATTGATATTTAAAAAAACTCTACAACACTTTAATACGCCCACGATTGGAATAGTGTTCTATTCTATGGAATCCTAAATATAAAATTCATATTAAAAACATTGAAGCAAATCAAAGAATTTTTTTTTAAATTTCTTGTCTTTAAGATCGATAAGCTTTATCCACCTCAATGCATCGCAAAGTCTGTGCTGCTTGCGAGATTCAATTATTCACTATTACAATTAAGGCGTTAACGTAATGCCGTCATCTATGGATTTAAGTTTTTACACAATCTCTTAGATTCACCTGACCTATGGAACTTCTAAACATAAATGTGCCATCTACAAACATGAGACACTTTCGCATTTTTAAAACTGACATAAGCATGACTTCTATAGCATTGACTTCTCCAAGGCATTATATGATGTCTTCTTGTATATTGTACATAAAAAGATCGGTTTATTTAACACAAACCTGAGCAGATTGTAGCCGTTTTTAGGTTTTAATGAAATATTTTAATAATTCATTTGTTCTATGAGTCGTTCAAATTATATAATTCTTCATTGATGTTACATTTGTGAGTACAGAGACACCATCAGTATATGTTATATTTTGTACTTTATACTTGTTTGCCTATTTTGGTTTTTGTAACTGTTTGGCAGTAATAAATAAATATATAGGTATTTTCAAGTTTGAAAGTTTTATAAGGTCTCAAAATAATTGAAAGGGGTTTTCAAAAAGTTCAGTCTTTTTGCATTTGTGTTGGGTATTGTCCGTGGAAAGGAGGAAAAAAGTGAACTATAATAGAAAAGTTATTAAAAACTTGCCTTACCTGTGTATGTTTATGCCTGGATATATTTCTTCTATGCAAGTCTATTAGGAACAAAGTAAGACTACCTACAAGAACACATGTCGAACTAAAGTAATACCCTGCTCTGTCACCACAACGCTCATTCATATAACCTGCAAAGATTAACAAGTTATATACAATGAAATGTTTCATAATTTTTAAATAAATAATTTGATTACCTGAAAACGGTACACCGATGACTACAGGAATGGCTTGAGAACATTGAACAAATCCCCATGTTCTAGCAAAATTTCGTGCACGTACTCGTTCGTAAGTGTACATCTTTAGAGAATAATGATAACCACCACAAAAAATTCCTAGAAGCAAAGAATATATTGACTTGACCTTTAAAATTATAAAAATTATTAAGATCAAAATTATACCATAAATCCATGCGAACATAACGTAAGCATGATAATTTCCACTAACGACAGTGAACGCTAATATTGACAGTCCGCACATAAAAACAGCAGTTTGACATAGATATTGTCGTGCTATCCGACATTCGGTGGAATTGTGTAATACTAAAGTACTGAAGACAACACAGCCAACGGTCCAAGCTAGACCCAAATACATCTGAAATAAAAGATTAAAGAAAAATTATTAATTATTTTATATCAGTTTTCATTCCAATTGCATAAAAATGCATTGCTTTCATTCGCGCTTTGGGAACATGTTTTATAATAACCATCCGACGGGGCTGTCATATTGATGTATAGAGGGGAGGGCCATTAAGGTTTTCCATTAATTGTCACAATTTTTTACCAAAACATGCAATGTGTAAAAAATCAACTGAATGAGTTAGAATCATATATAAGTGATAAGAATATTAGTATTGTATGTTTAAATGAACATTGGCTCACTTATGACGAGAGCAATGTAATTACATTAACAAATCTTAAAATGGCGGCATCTTTTTGAAGAAATATCTCCTGTTACGGAGGTACAATAATTTCTGTTAAAAACGGAATGATGGAGGATATAGTAATCAGTGTGGATCTGAATTCTATAGGAACTGAAATTCATTGTGAATTTTGTGTTACTGAACTTGTAAAGTTAAAGCTAATTGTGATATGTATAAATTGGTCACCTTTGGGTGATATTGAGATATTTTTTTGAAAAATTTGAAGAGCTTTTGTCAAATTTAACCGTAATGAACAAACAATTATTTTTTGTTGGAGATTTTAACATACAATTTGAATATGAAAATAATTATTTAAAAAGGTTAAATGAATTGATTAATTCTTTCAATGTACTAATAAATGTTACTGAATGTACCAGGATATCATTGTATTGATAATGTTTTGAGTAATAGTTGTTGCAATTTAATATGTACTAATGTAACTGAAACTGGGATGTCCGATCATAAGACAATTATTAGTGAAACTATAATAATAGATTTTTCTATAAATAAAATAAACTCTTTTATTGATAGACCTATCACAAATGTCACACTTTTTAGTTTTTATAATCATATTGTTGACATTGAATAGCTCTCAGTTTTTGATGATGCAGATCCTGATTTTCAAAATCAATGCATTATTTGAAAAGATTTGTTTTGCGTTTCGTAACTCGTTTGAAATGAAATTGTGTTATACTAAAAATTGTAATAGTCGTTATACTAGTTGGTTCAATGATGAATTAAAAAGAATACGTGAAAGTATTGCTTTTTGGTCTGATATTAATAGCGACTGTGTAAATAAAGATTTCTTAATATAATAAATTAAAGAATTTATATAAAATAAAAATCAAACAGGCTAAAATTAATGCAAATGATAGATTTATAAATAATGCAAATAATAAAACAATTGCCTCATGGGAAATCATAAAAACAATAACTGATAAGTCTTCAAATAGACTACAACAATCAAATTTGACAAAATTTTTGTTGAAATTCCGTATAAAATTAGGAATCGAATTGATGATAAGTTTGATAATACAGGGTGTTACAATGTTCCATTTACTAGTAAACAATTTTTCAATTTTAAGTCTATATCGTTTAAATATGCTTCATCAGATGTTCACGAGCAATAGGCGTGATATATATGGTATGAATCTTAAGGTAATAAAATCCATTTTAAATGTGATTATTGAACCATTAACTAAATGTATTAATAATTGCTTGCATTGCTTGTTTCCCAGTGCATTAAAACACTCAAAAGTTATTCCAATACCAAAGAAGGGTGATGGAAATGATCCAAATAATTTTAGGCCTATTTACATAATTCCCATTTTTGGTAAAATAATTGAGTGTACAATTAAAGATCAAATTATATCATATATGGAATCAAACAATCTATTTAACGAAAATCAATTTGCTTATAGAAGTAATAAATCTATGACGGCTGCCATAAATAAATTTATTGACAATTAATAAGGTTTTTGAAGACGGTCAAATGGCTAAAGTTGAGTTCTATGACTTATCGAAGGCTTTCGATTGTGTGCAACACGATAAGTTATTTGAAAAACTGAAACTATATGGTTTCGGTGGATGTCTTAAAAACAATTCAATCTTATCTTTCAAATAGATGTGAGGCGGTTTGTATTCGGACAAATGTCTACAACTTTACCAGTTACTATAGGGGTACCACAGGGTTCAGTTTTGGGGCCCATCCTTTTTTAAATTTATATTAACGATCTTTTTACTATTAGATAAAATTTTATATGCAGATGAACTATGCTGATACTGTAGAAAACGTGTCGTATCGGTCAAAAATGTGCAGTTGGTTGCCCGGAAGTGGTTTGCCAACAATGAGTTATATCTTAATAAGAATAAAACGGAAATTATGACATTGACGTTGAAAAATATACCGGAATTAAATAGAGCAGATTTGATTAATCCAATCAAAATTATATTTCTGGGAGTGTTTCTTGATGATAAATTTAGATGGAGCAATAATTGTACTGAACTTGGTCAAAAATTGAGCAAAAATATTTTTGTGTTAAGATGTTTGTCTAATTCAGTGTGTGAAGGTTCTAAGAACAGCATACATTCTGATTTGACTTATGCTATTACAGCATGGGTTAGATCTGTTAGTTGGCAGGACATTTTTAGACTTCAACGTAGAGCTGTTAGAATTGTTGCAGGATTAAGTTATCGAGAAGACTGCAAAAACGCTTTTAATGTTCTAAAGATGATAACACTTCGGTGTCAGTATAAGTCAGAAACGGTTGTTCGTGTCAAAACAAATGAGAACTTATATCAAAAAGGGGAACACTCTTACTTCACCAGATCAACAAAAACTGAGAAAAGTTTTAATTTTTTAGGTGTTCGTTTTTTCAATAAATTGTTTTTACTCATACGACGAATTTTTAAAATATAACTGTACAACTTTAGACAATACGGTCTATTTTACTGAAGTAATGGCAAACAACATGTAGCATATATAATATAAATTACAGTACATCAATACAAGCATATATGTTGTATTAATTGTGCTGTGATGATAATATTGTTTTATTTTGTGTGTGTGTACTTTATATTTATATTAATATTTTTGTATCTTGACGATTCTAAACACTTTTGTGTATTAGCAAAATAAAATATTCTATTCTACATGTAACCTATACATTTTTCAGAAATATTACATTTTTACTGTGGCCTCCCTATATTCGCCACTGCCCTAGTGCCACCTGAATATTTTTATCTTTTTGAAACTCCTAAATATCTTGCAAATAGACGTGTATATTAAAATGAAAAGGGTACCTGAAAAAGACAGAATTATAATTACTTAGAAGAGAAAAATTAATCAAATCCTCTACTAGTAAGTATAATATTAATTTTACCTGAAGAAAAATTGTTGAATCACCCAATCCTTCAACTTCTGCTTGGTACGCCAAATAGAATAACGGAGTATTGATGCCAAAAGCGCTAATTCCTGTTGAAACAAGCAAGATACGCACTGTTTTACTTTTAAGCGTACTAAAATCGAAGAATGGCGCTTTATCTTCGATCTTGTTCTTGTCCTTAATTTTCCGCTTCTGATTCTTGATGTGTAGTATAGCTCTTCGTTGTGGATGATAGAGTGAAGCTGAACGATAAAATGTGCCCAAGATGAAAGTAGCGGAAACAGCTCCGGTGACTACTTGCAGTCCAAGACGCCAACCCAAAGCGCTAAACAATTTAAAGATTTGATTAGATTCTCCAATAATGTTTGTTTCATTTACTCTAATGTTGCCTTCATTCGTTTGTAGGCAATCAAATATAGACAAGAAGTCAATGTTAAAGCTTGAATTTAGTAGCTGTAAAGCTGTATTATCGAATTTTGTCAATAGTTATTCTCGAAACAGAATATGCGAAAATTATCGAATGTCTAGACATTTCGATTCGATTAGTGTAGTACCAGTATATATACGGGTACTGGTATACTGGTACATGGATACACTGGTACTGGTATTAAACCAATCGAAGCGAAATGTCGAATAAGTTTTAGATCATTATAGAAGTTTCTTGGTTTGAATTTTATAGGTTTGAAGATACGACGCATCTAAATATTTCATCAACTTGTAGAACAAGCTGAATTACGTGCGGATGTCTCTAGAAGACAACTTTGCCTTTCTATTTCTATAGATCCATGATCATTATCAGACAAG